>WYDI02017633.1:0-50426 GCA_009867235.2 Psittacus erithacus | reverse complement strand
CTCCCCTCCCAGGGCTCCCAATCCAACCCCTGCCCTGGAAAAGCCGGTCCCCTCCTCCTCCCCGCACACCCCCCCCCCACACACACACCCCCCACCACCCCCCCCTTGCTAGATCGGGCGTGCTGATTCCCGGTCTCTGCACGGCACCGGGGCAGCACCGCGGCGGGTGTCCCCTGGGCTGAGGCAGGATCCCTGCTGCCCCGGAGCGGCCCCAAACCTCCGGGGCTGCCCACCGGGAATCCCCGTCCGGAGGATGGGGATGAAAGGTGTTGGTGCATCGCTCCTCAAAGCGAATGAGATGGAATGGGAGGGAATGGGATGGGATGGGGACAGGGGGTGTCGCTCACCTGCAAGGTGACCCGCAGCGCGGTGCTCCCTCGCTCCCTCCCTCCCATCCGCGGGGGGCTGCAGGTGGGGCGGCCGGGGGGAACCGGCTTAGCGCTCTGCCGGGTGCACCGGCATCATCCCGACAGCCGGGAACCTAGAGCGGAGGCTGGAGACCGGGGACCGGGCAGGGCTAGCGGGCGGCGGGGCTGCACCGCCGGGCTGCACTGTGCGCTTAACTCGCGGGGAGGAGGAGGAAGGGGAGGAGGAAAGGAGGAGAACCAGCCCTGCGTGTCAGCGCGGCCAACTTTCCTCCTGCAGCAGGAGCAGCATCACATCCCTCGCTGCTTATTCCCCCCCCGGCAAAATCTCCTCCTTCTTCTCCGCCCCTTCCCTGGTCTTTACCCAGAAATGATCTGATCGCAAGTATTTAATATTAGATAGTCTGTTAAATTAATCACACCCAAGAGGAGACAGGTATCTACCAAAAAATCTGGCTGAAATCTGGCTACAGAGCAAAAAAAATAGTAGTTCTTTCTCAGCCTTGAAGTCCTTTAAAAAAAAAAAAAAAAAGAGAGAGAAAGAAAAAAATTTGCATTCTCATAAAAATAACTAAAACCTCATTGTGAAGCGCTGCATGTCCCCAAAGGCTGTAACTTTTGCGAATTAAATACGGGTGATATTCACCAGTTACCAGACTGTTCTTTTGAAACAAAAATCTGGGTGATGCTACGCTAGAACTTGTGTTTCCCCCGTTTTAATGCTCCTTGCACACCCAAACACACTCGCGTCCTCACACCAGTGTACTTCCAAATGGGGATGACGGCTTCGACGAGATTTTTCACAAGACCCTGAACGAAACAAAGCTGGGACAGATTACTAGTGCGGTCTATGAAAGGATATGGTTAAGAGCATGATATAACTATTTACATATTTATCATGCCCAGGCTCATAGGTAACTTTAAAACACGCTAGTGATAAGTAAATTTCCTTTAAGGTTTCTGAACTGCACTTCCGATAGCGGCTGCATCTTGAGGCGAGAATCACAGTGGTACAAAACGGCAAGGGTATTTTTATTAGCATGTAGGGCACACACACATTCATATGGGTCTTTGAGAAAACGGATGAGAATTATGCAAATAAAAATCGCATTGTTGTTTCATCAATGAACTTTTCCCGCTACATCTCTATAGCTGTACACACGCAAGTGTCTACACACATGTGTGTATGTATGCACGTATATATCTGCCCTATCTTTTCTGAATGTGAAAGTGTCCTCTAGCATTCATCAGCAAAGGCAGCGCTGCAACTCCTTTCCTTGCTTTCTTGTTTATGCTGTTCTGGCAAAGTTGTTTGTTTTTCTGGGGAGCGTGAGTTGCTTTTAGTTATGTCATCACTATGATTTGCATTTAGGCGGACTGGTAGGATTTATTAGCTCTATTTTTATTATTAAATCAGTAAAGGTAAAAGTGCTAATAATTAAATAGGGATCTCTGATTGCAGGTTGGAACAGCAAAATCGATTGTCTCTTCATCGATAAGACAAGTGTTGAGTAGCTTGCTATTGATTAGTATGTTTATTTATGCAGAACTTTAGGTATTTGCTTACATATTTTGGGTTCTTTGTCTGCTAATTATTAAGCCAGATTGATTGAAAGAAAGAGCTTAGACTGGGAAACACACTTGACAGATCCATTCTTAGCTAACCTGATAGTGGATTATTGCAATCCAATAAGTTTAACAAATTACTTATACGTGCTTGCCTTTCGAGCAATTAGGAAACCGTTTCAGATTAAAATCCTTTGTTGCATTTGGGGTCGGTTCATTTAAATAAAGGGGCATTCTGTTTAGATATTTTCCAAATGAAAAACGATTTTCTGAATCCGCAGAGGCTGAACTGGAGTCGATGCGTACTTCTCCTTCCGGGCCCTTGGCTTCCTTTGTAAGTGTAAAACACCTTTCCAGCAGTAGCGTGGCCCCTGGGGGTTCCTCATAGATGGAATTTAAGAATCAGGGGTAATCTGAGTATAGAAAGCAGGAATCGATATATCAAAAAAAAAAAAAAAATACCGAAGTGCTCCAAGGCACAAGTTGCTTTTTGTGTTGGTGATTTAATCGGTTCAAAAGCAATCACTGCAGCCCTTAGCCCCAGCTAAGCGGTTTGGTTAGAAGCTTTCCCCTCCCAGGACAGCTGAACAATCTGATATTTTTTTTAACACGCTTTTTATATATATACATATATTTTCTCTTTCCCTCTCCGACACTGGCATTTTCTTCTGCGGCCGTTTCAGCAAGGGCTCGGCTTTATCAGTATTGTTTCTCCCCCGCCTCGCGCCTGCTGGCATAGGAACCTCGGCGGCGGAGGGCAAGCTCAGGACGGGATAGCTGTCGGGGGGCGGTGTGACGCCCGTGTGCAGGGGAGAAGGCCGCCCGCCCCGCAGCCCCCCGGCAACCCCAGTCCCCGTCGGGGTGCAGATCCCGCAGCCCCCTGCCAGGAGAGCGGCTCCGAGGGAGCCCGAGCTACAGGCTGGAACGCGGGACCGGGACCTGGCGGGAGGCGCTGAGCAAGTGTCAAGCCCTTCTTCGCTCTTCATTTCTTCCCGCCTTTTGCTTTCGGCAACTTTGTCTGGGAGGGGGAGGTGGGATTTCCCCCCCCCCCCCCCCGCCTTTTACTTCCAGCAACTGCTGCTTTCCAACCTGTAGAGTTAAGTCGGCCTAGCATCAGATGATCACGGAGATAAGTGATCTCTCCCTTCGGCCCGTAGCATAGCTGCTCGTATGCTCTTGAATCTCAGAGCGCTAGATCTTTCCTGTGAATGAACGAGAAAACACTCGACAGGTCGTGAATAATCGTTTTAATGAGTGTGTAAAAGCGTGCGACGGGGTGCACGGAGCTGTCGGGTTAAACAAACAACTTGTACCCTGACGAAATCCGATTGTCAAAGTGCAAAGTGGTGTCAGTCCAATTTCCATCCCAGCTCTAAAAACCACAGATCTAAGTCGCGGGAGTCCAATTTTCCCCATTAAGAAAAATAACAATATTTTTCTGAACGTAAGTGCGCTCGTCCCTAACGTTAGCCTTTGACGAAAGACAGACCAGTTGCACATCCCAGAGGCACCGAAGTTCTGTCTATTATATTTTTATTTTTAAAGACATGAGTTAAAAAGTGCGTGTTTGACATTTTCCTAGATATTATCAGATCAGCGCAGTAAATATTTTCCTTTTATGTGTCTCTCCCCCCCCCCCGTTTTTCTTTTTTTCTTTTTTTTTTTTTTTTTTCACAGATCACTGGAGGCAAACATCGAATTAATTGGATCTCAATGACTGAGGTTGGTAACTTTGAATTGAACCAAGGTTACCTCTGTCATAGTGCCCAGGGGTTTACAAGACATTTCAGGCCTTTCTAGAAAAGGTAGATCCAAAGAACACATATGATTGTATTAAAAGGTGGTTACAGTATCGTATACTCCAAATCCAACTTATCTTACTCCTGTGCAGGAAGACAACTCTCTGTAGGTCTGAATCAATTTATTCAGAGATTACAAATTCAGAAGGATCATTCTGGAGTTTGTTTTTTTTTTTTTTTTTTTTTTGGGGGGGGTATTCCTTTTTTTTTTGTTGTTTTTGCTTTTCCTTTTCGTTTCAGAAAGCCTGCCCTCCGACTAGCCAGGTCTGTTTCCTTTACAACCAGAGCACTATTTTCAAAATGCAAATCAAAACCACACTGTCTTAAATCCACTGATTATTTTTTAAAGTTAGTAATTGCGCATATTACTAATGTTTATTGTTGCTAAAGACTTACTGACAGACCACAGGTCTGGTTCTCTTTCGTGAAAAGTCATTTTCAGATGAGTCCTTCCTTTGAAAATACCGGTTTGAGCAAAGCTAAGCAGGGCAATCCCAGCTGGAAACCAAAGCTTTTAAAAAATTCTTCACTCTTCCGTTTAATACTCGAATTTTGAAAAATAGTGTGGCAATGGAAAGTAAACGGCATACCAAAATATATTGCTAGGCTGTAGACATAATGGAAACACAATGCAGTTTCCAGCGATACAAGTGTGAAATTTGCTTTTGATACTGGTGGAAGTCTAATCTGACCATTCATGAAGAGTAGCCAGATGGTTTTGGTCTCAAGCCAATCTCCAGCGTTGTAGCATTTTAGCTTTTGGATTTAAGACAAAGTTGGTTTGGTTTATTTATTTATTTATTTATTTCCACCAAGACAATTTTGTGTTGTGCTATAGAAATGATGTAGACATTGAGAATGAATGTCTGTGAGTTTCGTGTCCCTGAGAGCGACAGGACTGCCTTTGAGTATCTTCCTGTGAAATCGGTGGTAGAAAGAACAGAGGGAGACAAGAAAACAGGGGGAGAGAGCAGGGAAGAAGGGAAAAAAGGTAACTCAGCCTCGCTGGAGTTGGTAGTGTATCTATAACTAATAAGCCACCCGATCATATAACAGTATTTAACAAGCATCTGACAAACGTTCTGGGCATTTTCAAACATGGCTTTGTTCAGACTATATGCCTTGAAACACGTCTTTGCTCGGATCAGTCTGAACGCTGAATTCTGTCAAAACCGAAATGTTGTTCCCAGTGTTTTCCTGAACTCCCTGCGGGAGAAAAAAAAAAGGTGTAGGCTCAGCCCCACGGAGAGAAGATAGAGGAGAATGAAAGACAAAGAGCAAGAACATGTGCCTCCCAAGCACCACAGGACAGAAGGCTGCATCCTGGGAGCTAGAAAACAGTTCTCTTCCCAATGAAAGGCTAATGTCGTCCTCCTGAAACCGCAATTTCCTCTGCAACAAAAACCTGCGGAAAATAGGCACTGCGGAGAGTAAAGCCCTATCAGTTTCCTGATGTAGTTCTGCTAATAAATAAACTTCTAAATGCTTAGAGCACTCTGTCACATTCACGAGATAGGTACTGTAAATTCCTGTTGCAAATATACAAACAGAGATGCAAGAGGTTGCCTCTGTTTTTGTATCTCTCTCTCACAAGAAATGCACTATCAAAACATTAATTATATTTGAAAGGGAGCAGATTATTTGTTTGAGAAAGAATTACATTCTTGAATTTATATTCCACGCATATCTCTCCTCCTGTCTGCTGAGAGGGTTGAACTGTAAATATGTCTCAAATGATGTACCCCTAAAATGTAGGTAGGTGTGTCACATTAGAGAGATGGGAGATAATCTGTAGGTGCTTTTAGACACCTCTGTGGGATGGGTCGTTAGGGAATGTCGAAATCAACACGAAATTGCAAACCTAACATATGAAGAACATACACCCTTATTCTCTGACAATGGGAATACAAACACACATAGACATGTAGAGTTGAACCTAGTTAACTATTAAAAATTGTGACTCACAGGAGTTTGGGCCTGCATTTTTTTTTGTGTGTGTGTGTTTTGGGTGTTGGGATTTTTTTGCTTGGTTTCTTTTTTTTTTTTCTTTTTTATTTTGTGTGTGCATGTATTCTTTTTGTTCTGTTTTGTTTTGTTTGGTTTGGTTTGGTTTATTTTGGTGGTTTTTTTGTGCTACGTGCACACCTTGTGGCAGCCGATACTGGAAAAGCTACCAACAGTGTAAGTCACAAGTCAGCGCCTGCAGATTATACCCCATTTCCTGCTTTCAAAAAGATTAATAAGAGGGTTAAACAGATGCCCTCATACCTCTACCTTTTTTCTCAGAAAAATGGCGATTTACTGGGGCTTGGTTAGGAGCTCCTGCAAAGCTGTCTGCTTTTTCCACCCTCCGCCAAGCAGCCGTTGAGTATTTCCTAACTTACCTTCAGACACCGTTCTCTATCTCAGCAAAACCGTTCTCCAGCACTGCAAGTATCTTGGAAGGGACTAATGTGAACAGCCCGGTCAGAAAGGGTGCCTGGGTCAGTCGTGTCATGCTTGGGGAAATTCGCTGCTAAATAGGTACCCTTGGCTCGGACCCCGGGGAAACTGCGTTAGCGGCTGGCCTTGCAGAAGCTTCCCTCTATTTCTGCACTTCTAGAGCCCTGGGAAAAGCAAGCCATGGGGTCTGAGGGAGGTCGCGGGGGGCAGAGGGGAGCGGGCTTTGCTGCCTGCGGCTGTGCCTGGGATGTGCTCTCTCCCTGATTAGGTATCTGTGGAGGAAGAAGGTGACGTGACGAGAAACGCCTGACAGCCAAAGCGGGGAACTGTCCAGGAGAAGGATTCGTGATGCATGAGGTCTGAACGGTCATGACGCAAAAGCAGAGCAGGACAGTGTGCTGGCACCAAATCCCGGGTTTTGTTAGCAGAACCAAACAGAAAAAAAAAAGGGGGGGGGGGGAGCATGGGGGGGTGAGAGGGAGAGATCGGAGAAGTTAGTGGCTGTCTGGAGTGTAAACACGAGTCCATCATTCTCCTCGGGAGAAGGAGAGGCTACGTTTACCAGACGCGCTAGCTCCTAGGCAAGGGGCAGAGGCGCCACCGGACAGCTCCGAATCACCGGCACGAAATCCTCATCCAAGGCGACTAGAGATACAGTATTTTACGGAGTAATCGGTCCCGAAATCTCCCAGGCTTAATCCGAGGTTAAGTCAGGCTCCTCGGTAACTGCCGCAGAATCACAGGGAGCAAGATTTGCCCCGGGGTAGGGGATCGGATGGGGGGAGGGAGGGCAAAGTGGGAGAAGCGGGGTGACATAAACCAAACCCCGCTAAAATTGCAAACACTATTTAATTCCTTTGGTACCTTAGTGCAGATCTCAGGCTTCTTCCTCTGGTTTGTCGGGGAAGGCTGCGGTGGCAGAGCCTGTGACTTCTTGCACTGTTTTTGACCGTGCACTGTATCGCCACACTGCCAATAAACGCTTTAAACGCGTCTCAGGAGCGGAAGGCAGATGCTGCGGGCTCTCAGGCTCGGACAAAACGCGGCCTGGCTTGGCCCGGGGCTACGGGTCGCTCTCCACCTCCGGGAGCTCTTGGTGCTCTTGGAAAACGCCGGTGGCTGGGTGGAGGGCGCTCGCGTCGGGCTCTGTGTTTGCTGTCCTCGGGGAGGGAGGCAGTTTGGCTTGCAAAGGGTCTCAGAGGCAAGAGATCTCTTTGTTTCAAAAGGGTCAGGATTTCGGGACTGTAAGTTCAGCTGCTGGAGACATCCCTGGCAGAATTTCGATCGACTTAGTGGCTATCTACGAGGAGAAGCAGTTCTCCCTGGTCTGTAGAATGCCCTTATAGCTCTTTCTTCTAGTAAATGCCAGCAGATGGATGCAATTAAACCTCGACGGTCCTCACGACCGCACACCGATACAGGGTGTGAGAGGACCTGCCTGTGGGCTAGTGCTCCTCCCCGGCAGCTGCAGCAGGGAGAAGGAACCAAAAGTGGGTGCTCCCAGCTTCCATGTCCTACTGCAAGGGGAGCACGGCTGGATCCCAAAAGTGCAGGAGAGTTGGAAGCATTCAAATTTCTATGTAATATTATTAATAATCATAAAATTCCAGCAAAACAACGGCTCCCTTATAAAGGAAATCTGAGGAGTGCAGTGAGCTAAGTGGAAGCTCTGTTTCCAAGGCAAGGCAGGATTAGTTCACTGCACATAATAGCCAGTGTGCAGGAATTGCAAATGAACATCACCAGCAGTGCTGGAGTTACCCTTCTTAAATTAATATAGAACTGGCCTCTCTGCGCAAAGTGCAAATAACAGGAGCTTCTTAGCTTTCGAGGAGAACAAAGATTTAAATTTATATATATATGTATATACATTTTCCCCTAGTTTCACCCAAGAAACTCCTCCCCGGTGTGGCCAGTCAGCAGTGCAGGAATTTGGGGTAACTCCCGGATGACCTGTTTTGCGGGTTAAAACCCCATCAATAACCAACAGCAGCAAACCCCCAAACCAGAACGGATGCGGGCACAGGCACGGGATAAGCATGGCTCCGGGCCCCAGGTGACGCACAGCCGTGCCGTGGGCTGCTCTGCGCCAGCCGCGGGCACGGGCCGGGACTCCCGAGCTCGCCCTCGCAGGGGTCTGGCCTCCTCTGGCTTCACGGAGCAGAGGGCTGCAGACACACACTCCCTTTGTGCCCCTGCAGGAGCAGCAAGCCCATAAAGCTTCTACCCCATTATCAGGCATGCAAGGGGGGAAGCAATACATTTGGTCTTCCGCTGCAAAGAGGGGAGAGAATACTGTGAGCTCCAGGGCTTTTTCAAACATTTCAAGAATTAAAGGGGGGGAGTTGGGGGGAGACAGGGAAGGAAGGGGCTAGGAAGATAGATGCATTAAAAATGGTAAAATAAAAACACGATATGAAGATATATTTACTGTCAGCTCAGAGCCAAAACATTTATGCTCCCACGCCTTCTTTTTTTTTTCTTTCTTTTTTTTTTTTTTTTTAGCAAATCGGAACTTAAGTGATGCATTTTAATTATTTTAGGAAAATAAGCAAGAAGGGTCTTTTTCCAGAGTCTAAATAAATAGCAGAGTGTTCTGTGCTGATGATGTCTCTGCCTCGTGATGGCCTCATCTATGCAGCCACTACTGTGAGCTCTGGAATCTTGGGAAGAATGGGGTGTTACTGGCAATTTCTGAAAGGAACTATCCATTATTTGTGGGGTTTTCTGAAATGGAACATGCAAAGAATTTTTTGACAATTTGAGAGGTGAAAAGGGGGCCAATATTTTCCTAAAGCTGCAGTTCAGAATGATGGATAACTAAATCTCATTATTGTTTTAAGTGCGAGGTGAGGAGCGATTTTCCTTATTTTTCAAATAGTTATTTCAACTCCTTGAAAGTAGTGAGGAAAAGATACATGTTTCCCTGACAAAGAAGGAGCTGGATGCCTTGCAGTTTCTCAGATCAGCTTGGTGATTTTTTTTCCTTTCTTTTTTTCTTTTCCTTTTTTGTTTCTCTTTCCTTTTTTCTTCACGGCTTGATCTAATCCCTGACAACTTTCTTCCTGCAATCTGTCCCTAATCTTCAACAGATTGCAGAGACCTTCCTGAAGTAGGATGATACTCAGAAGAGCAACTTTTTATTTTGGGGGAAGGGAAATGCTCCCTTCATCTAGAAGCAGAACCAATCTGAGTGTAGGCAAAGAAAAAGAAAAATACAAAAGCAAGTGAGAACACTGCAGAAAAGAGTCCCTTTAAGTTCACATTTAAAGAAAATCATGAACCAGTGTATAACAATTGTAAAGAACACTAAACTGCACACACGGGCAATTCTATAGCAGAAAAATATTAGTCATAATCTCCCTGTGTAAAAAAATCAAAGCAATGATGGATTTCAGTTCTCTGCAGATACGCCTAAAGCATTTAAGGCCAACAGGTCTTAGTTCACAGTTTTCCTTCCTGACAGGACACACCTCTACATCTTTACTAAAGCTTTGCATTATGTTTCAGATACTCCTCACCTCCACACCAACTTCCAGTTTGGAAAGGGTACATTCTGTCACTCAAGCTGCAGCCAGTTTCTGTCAGCTTAAAATGAGCTCAGTGAAAAGTGCGGAGTACCTGTAGGCAAACTCTGTTCTTTCTCTTTGTGATATGTTTGTACTGTATCTTCAAGACTCACCAATGAAAGCTGTTGCTTTGGAGGCTGTGCCATAGTCTGGCAGGTGCAGAAACTGAAAAAAAGTTGAGAGCTAGGAAAAGTTACATGGTTTTGGTTCCTTATTCAAGCACAGCAGCAGCATTGTTGACAGCTACGTAAGACCATATCAAGAAAAGAGAAGAAAAAGGGAAGAAAACCTAATAGCAGTGAAGGCAAGCAAGTAGACATGTTTTACAGAGCAAGGTAGACCTACTGATTTCCAGCCTACATGATTCCTACCCCAAAGATGGAGCAGGCCACAGCTTGTAGTACCCAGACAAGTCATGGCAGAAAATAGTGTTAGTCTATGTGTGTCTGAGCATTGTCTTGGTTTTGCAGCACATGAAGACACCTCTATCAATGTCTCTAACAGTTTTCTGACACATCCATGCCCCTAGAAGCAAAGTAGAAAAGTGCTTGCTACCTTGTTTTCATGTAGGTCATAAGCATGTCCTGACTTTCTCTGTACAGCTCCACCATGATGTCCTTGAAACACTGATACAGTGTCATTGGTTTACAGGAAGAAACTTGGACATCAGGACCTCTATGAGGTGGTACGCAAGCAGGTGCGTACCAGACGCGTCTGGGAAGGAAGTAGCCTAGCTGCCTTATCCTTTCCAAAGAACTTTCCTGCCTTCTCCTGCAACTCAATAGAGCTCATGGCGCCTCCGTTTTCTTTTCTGCTCCTGCCAAGTCCATTGAATTTTTGCCTCCTTTCCTGATGGTCCTGGATTTTCAGTGGAAGATATAGACTAACATTAAAAAAATGTAAAAATTAGGTTTGAATGTTCTTGAAATATTCCTGATTGATGGATTGATGGAATCTGGTGAAAAAGATTCTTCAACTAAATGCTGGAACCCCCATGAATCTAGCCATTTTATACCAAGTTTGCAAGAAATCTGGAGAATAATGCAATCTGAGGAACATCCTCTCATTGACAGAAGATAGATGGTCTACCATCATCTTTCATCTGTATGTTTTTAGAGTTTCTAGTTTCAAAAAAGCATAAGCCAAATTAGCATATCAGCTTGGGATACTAATTTAAAAAATCAGTTATTTCAGAGTTCTTGGGGCACCATATTTAGCAGAACCCAAAAAAGAAGCAGCAGCATATAGTACTGACAATACTGAACAATGCTGACTTGCAGAGTATTATAATTACATTTCATAATTAACATATTGCTCCCCAATATCAGAGTTTTTCAATCTGCTTTTAGGGTAATTTATTAGGAATGGCTTTGAAGCTTTCTCCTGGCAACTAGAATAGGACCTTGTGCTCACCTTTATTGAAAAGTCTGCTTGATGTTTGGAGGGCCTTTTAATTAGTTACTAATGGACTTTCAGGATCTGTATAAACTGCTGAAGTCATGATACAAATGATTTATTAAATTTCTTTTTATGACTTTGATCTACTATTGAAATAGCAAAAAAGCAGCACTCCCCTTGCCATATCTAGCTCTATGAAAATAATCCTCAAATCTGGATGTATGTACTTGGGTTTTACTTATGAGGGACAGGAGGCATTTGCCAATTGCATAATATGTTTTGTTTATGGGTTTATTGATAACAATAAGTCTTTTGGGGTGGTTTCTGCAGGACACTTGAACTCAGCACCTTGTAGGGATTTCAGATGTTCTCTGGAACTGGTGGGAGCTGGTTTTCATGTACTGAATAAGATGTACACTTGAATAACTTGGACAATGGTTTATAGATTGCTTTGTGTAACTGTGCATTTTTTCATAAATAGGATCACCCTCCATGCCATGCAGGGACTTGAATATCACACATGTTGTATGCCATTAGAAAGCCTGTCTTAAGAGGCAGTGGACATTCCTGTACATGAACAGAGGAAGAAAAGCTGCTCCTGATGTATGGCTGTCCTTCAAGGTGATAAGTTTTCAAGGATGAGAAAAATGATCATGGTTTATGACTTAGCGCTGAAACAAGGCAAGTGCTATTAGTGTATGAGTTCCATGCAATGGCTGATCTTAGCTTGCTGTTTTGCTTTTCTGCTTGCTTCATGCTTATGAAGTCATGAGTATGAAAGGACTATTGAAATACTGCAAATCCTGAATAATATTCTGTTGCAATGAGCTATTGTAGAAAAGATAGAGTGTTGCAAAGGCAAAGAAACAAGACAGAAATCCATCTTTGCTGGTCTTGAAAATACAGACTGGAGTTCCTGAGGTGGTAGCTCTCCTTCAGTGAGAAGTACCCCAGATGCATGGCAGGCAGCTGTTGCTGTTATTTAATTTCTTCGTGTTTCGCATGGTAAGTTCCTTACACAGATGCATGACCATATGCATGCTTGGAAAGACCCTTAATAGTGAAAGTCCCTTCTGGATCCCTAGATATGTAATATATTAACCTGCCATTCAGCTATGAGTGCTCTATCTGGAGTAACATTTGGCATATTTCAAACTCTAGTTGTGGAGTGAAGGTTAACACTTAGAAGTGGAACACCAAAGACCTGATAATCTCATTCTAAGAGATATTTTAAAGTGTAAAAAATGTTGTTGGCCAAATAGACAAAAATGTATCTCTGTCCAGGACTTATATAAAGGTGGCTGGGATAGTCTGCTTTAGGCTGCTGCATATTTTAATGCCTAAACTAGAAGAAATAGCTTCCAATTTAGTAAAAGTTCTTTGAAAGTTGCTAAGCAACTTCAAGAAACCTTGCTTTTTACAAAGTTCAGTTGTTGTTTTATTTCAGGAAAGGGTTGCATACTACAACTGAAGTTGCATAAATCAACACAGAAATGTGTAAGGGAAATGCAATAGGACATTTCAACATTTTCTTTGAAATTAAAACCCCTTTAACTGTCTTGTGAAGTTTCATCAAGTATTCAACAAATGTTATTTATGTAAAAAAACTTCAACAGATTATTGAGTATGCAAAGAACCAAAGGAAAAAAAAATTAAACAGGTTTGTCATATGGCATGTGTGTATCTTAACCTTTCTTCTTCAAAAATCTCATCTACTAAGTACTTTTATCAGACACTAATTATACTCCTCCTGGAAAGAATTTCTCCAACACCCTTCAGTGCCTGCACCCTTTAATCATATCTCATTACATCTACCTAATCCATCTCTTTTTTGCATTGCCAGGACTCATTAATAGTTTTAAAAGCCAGTCCTGGATATTATCTTTCTTTTCTATAGAAATATAAATAATACCATTACTGTTGGTATATATTCTTAGATTTCGTAGACATCTATAATTAGATTAAAGTTACTTGGCATTATTGAAATTTCCTCTAAAAATAACTTTAAAATGTGCAATAGAATAGAAGTAGAAAGTTGTCTTTTCCCTAGTGGTTGTTTTATAAGCTGTTTTAGCAGTGGATCAATAATCACTTTGAAAGGAAGCGATCCTTGACTAACGTTTAGCACATACTGTGCTTCGCAGATGTTTTATAGGTGATACATGTACCACCTTGTAAACAGTGTGGGTAGTCCAAAGAATCTCTACATGATTGTGAGTGGAAAAAAAAAAAAAAAGAAAGATGGTCTTCCATCATACCTATGCTGTATGTGTGCCTTACATCACTGCAGTATGAAAACTGTATAGAAAATGTTTCTACTACAGTATCAGCTAAAGTGAACTGATCAAAGTGGAACAAATAATTGATGTGTCAGATTTTGATTTTTTTTTTTTTTTGCCTGTCTGCAAACAGGCTACAAAATTCTCTACTACTTTTACCCTCTAAAATTATTTGTAAATGACTAAATCACTTCAGTGGTAATCCTCAGTCCATAGACTCTTCCTTTTGGCATGAATTTTTGCAATTTGAAATTCACATTGTATTAGCCAATTAAGTAAGCTATGTGAATTTTTTGTGGTCTTATTTTCAGGATAGATAGGTCTGCATTTGGCTAGCTTACCTCAGCTGGAAGTCTGAGTAGTGACACAAAAGCATGCCAGATGATTGCTTTATTTTCAAAAGTCATAACATGCAACAATTGGGGTTTTGAGGTAAAACCAGTTTCCAAATTTTGACCGGGAAGATTCCTTTCCCCAGATCTCACCAGAGGGACCACTGAATGGTTTGTTTTTTATTTTTTTATTTCCATTTGTAATGAGGAATATGATTGTATTCCATGGGTTATCTGGGAGTTTTTTTAACATATTAAAATTATCGCTATAGGAACCCGTGACATTTATTCTCAGTCTTTGAGAGAAAGCTTTGAAAACCTTAATTCTAGGTTTTGACCTCCTAATATAAATCCTAAATTAAGATTTCCTAAGATCTTCCTTCCCTAAGATTTGGGGAAGCGTTTTCTGACATACTTTGGCAGAGGGCATATATGTTCCTTGGACCTTTTGTGTCCTTGACCATTGTGAAGAACCATGGACACAGTTTGCAGCAGACACTTGTTCACAGTGTAGTTGCTTAAAAGCAAGGGAAAGCAGCCACATCTTCCTGAATTTTAGGGATCTTGGGCTGACCAATGCAAATTCATATAATCCTTGCACCTATTCAATGGCTAACTGCAAGTATAGGGGCAACCTTATGGATCAATTCAGTTCCATCGTCTTATTCAGCAATGGCAAATTCAAAATCAATTTGTTTTACACCTTAAATCAAAAACATTTGTAGAAGCCAGTATAAATGTAAAATTAAAACATATTTGCATGCAATATAACAGATATGTCATACACGTACAGTCAATATAACTGACATACTAGCTGAAAAGTAATTAAACATAACCTTCAGAGTCATCTGTGTCTATGGTACTGCTTTGTTATATTTCTAAGTACTGTTTATTTTCTCCAAAGAGCTCATTTCTATAGGCCAACACAACTTATGTAAAAACTGTAGATATAAAATTAGTCAAGTAGAATTTCCCTTGTTGACTACTAATGAATGCAGACTGAAAAATATTTTTGTAAGTATTCCTTATTACAGCCCTATTGTATGGTTTGCAGGAAGCAAACGTAAAATGTCATGCCTAGAACTAATCTAAAGGCAACATTTTATTTCCCAGTTTGTGAAAATGTGTATGGTTTGAGATGTCTTTTTGTTCCCCACTGGAAATAAAACAAACTCTTTGGAACATTTTTATGTCAAAAAATTGCATAGATTTGTTTTGTGGCCAAAAAAAGACAGTTTTTTTTTTGTGTGTGTGCGTATTTCTCTTTCCAACCCTTTCTTTGTTTCACTCTCTCATTAGGAAATGACTAAATAGACAAGCCAGGATATTTAGAACATTCCCATTGAAAACTTCATTAAAACTGACACATTTTTATGAAACATTCTGGCTTCAATGGAAAGACATATTTAGACGAGGAAAAAAAAAGTCAAATAAAGTATAAGTAGTTACAAATGCAGTCAAACTGATATTCATATTCAAATTTGAACTAATATTTACGTGACAATTTTTCTAGAGATTCTTCAGACCAAATCATTTGAATAGGCCTGAGTAATGCCAACAGCTCTCTACCCAACAACCAAAGCTGTTGAAGGACAGGTAAACCCACTGCACTAAGAAAGGTTCGAGCTCCATAGGAAATGGGAAGCTGTGGAGAGGTAATTAAGAATGGCTGATACCAAGCTGATCTCCCAAACTACACACATGTTCACAACAGGAGTTTGCTCAGAGTTTTAGGACATCACCAGCCAATTTTGGTATTTTTTCTATCCTACTTTCTTAGTTTAAATAATAAGGGTTTCAGCAAAGTCACCATATCTTGTCACACAGAAATGCAGGAGTAACAAACTGTTGGGAAATCCTGTCTTTCTAAAATAAGCCTTTTTTTTTTTTTTTTTTTTTTTTTTTTGTGTTAGAAATTTGTGGAAAGTAAAGGAAAATACTGACCCATAATAAGAAATACTTATAATTCCAGTAAAAACCACCATGCCCTCTTTGCAATTAGAAAATGAACTCAATTGCTGCCTTTGGAAAAGCATGCTCTACTAGTGTGAATAGAATCTTAAATTAATGACACCTTCTTATATATATATATTTTTTTTTTAATTCCAGAATGATCAGATTTTCTTTTAGAAACCAAGATTTCTACGCAATAGCATAAAACATTAGAGCCCCAGCAGAGAGCTTATCACTAAGTCAAAGATGCAAGCTAAAGTTTTAAGGTTACTACACAGATCTGAATCTACAGTTATCCTGTATTTAGAAGAGTTAAGAAGTTATTCTACATTTATAAGACCATTTACCTGCTTGCTGTTCAAGAACAGGATGAATCAGCACAAGGCCTTTAAGAATGGATATTTTATAATTGTGAGTGTTGCAGACTACCAAAGGTGAAGTCTGTGAATGTTAAGAATCTACACTATCTACATATATTTAAATAGAACAAAGTTAATGGATTTTAAAGTGCAGGTTACAGCAGACAGAATTTATCGTGTTCCTTGGAAAGCACATTTGTTCAGCTAACACTTCACCTCTCTTTTGGAATCACTTTGGTGGTTCCAAATATTTTGGCTTATATTCCCAAGGTTGCTTCAGTGTAAGTTGATGGGCAAGACAAAAGCCATAAAAGTGGAAAAAAAAAAAAAAAAAGAAAAGGCCATAGTGGGGTGTTTTTCAAACATATTTGCAAGGGGTGATTAATGAGAGTAAATACATGTGAAGCTGACCAGGTTCTCTTTGAAAAATGGGTCCATAAAGGAGGCTGGCACCATGGGACAGATACAGTCATATGCAAAAGCAGCAGTGTCAGAAAACTGGATGCAGCAAGGAGTGTGACAGGAAAGGCATGGTATGCAATTGTAAAGTAGGGTGGTGCTAGGAAAAGCCTCAAAGAAGCTTTACTTTTAAGTGGAAAGTCAGACTGAAGGAATGCAAAGAAAGGAAATTTTCCCAAAAGATGGTGAAATAGGTGGAATAGAAATATGGATGAAGTAGGTAGTAAACAATGCAATGAAAGGCAATGGAGATATTAATATATTTCTAACTGTAGTGGCGCAGAGTAAAAGGCAAGGCAAGTGATTTGCAGGGAGAAAAAGGGACAAGAATGAAAACCCGAAGTGGCATTGTTGGTTGAGTGCAGGATGAAAGTAATCTTTCCAGGTGCAACAGAGAAATGGAAAATGTACTACTTTCTCTGTATTGTACAGCTACTTCTTATGAAATGCCTAGATTACCACTGACGAGCACGGTTAGGCACTATAAAATAACAACTTATGATGACTTTCTTGAAATCCTTATTATTTAAACTGAGAAAGTAGGTTAGAAAAAGACCAAAACTGGCTGGTGATGTCCTAAGACTCTGAGAAAACTCCTGCTGCGAATGTGTGTGTAGTTTGGGAGATCAGCTTGGTATCAACCATTCTTATTTACCTTTCCAAATTATGGAGCTCAAAGGATTGGAGGTTATCCAATTATCCAAGATGCATGTTGTGTGAAAGGGAGTGAATGCTACTAAGAGCTCACTTGAGTACAGGGACTCCTCAGTATTTGTTATTTTGACTATCAGGGAGAGGCACACAGTTTGCAGAAAAAAGCAGATAAAATTGCTGTTCAGCTTCTTTGAAGGTAGAAAGAGCAGCCACAATTTGTTGAATCATGGGGATGACCAAAGCAAATTTGTATTGCCTCATGAATATCGATGATTTTCAGAGTCATAGTTTAAACAGAAGTGCAGAGGAGGCCTTTGAGGTGGTAGACACGGAAGTCAGTGGCTGACTTTTGTTGTCAACACCATGTGTAGATTGAGGATCAAAGGTGTTAATAGAAGTAGTTTCCTTTCTCAAAAGAGAAGGAGTTAGAGCTCAATTCAGGAACAACTGCAAAATTCAGCTGAGGATGAACACAGACAGAGGGAGGAAAGGGCTGAAACAAAGAGAAGGGAAGTCAAGGTCTGAAATGATAGCACCAGAAGCAGAGTCATTGGTTAAATGTGTAGCTTGAATCAGCAAAGCATTTTACAGATTGAGTGGAAGGACTTTCCATGTAGAAAGATACATTGCAGAAAAATATTAGAAGGTTACAATGAAGAGTTTGGCTGCTAATTTTGTTGTCTCTTCCATCTCCTGCAAACTGGTTGTTTTAATTTATCTATTTAGTGCTGACTGTCTGCTCAGCCTTGAACAAAGCACAATAGAGACTGCTCTTCTTTCTCTTCCACAGGCTTCACAGGATATATTAGCAAATGTGAATGCTTGCTTTTGATTTCTTCATATCCTTTGCAGAATGATATATCTTGATGGGATGTGTCACAGAAGACTCTAAGGAAATCTTCTATTATCAAGAAAATGAAAAATTCATCTTTGTTAACCTATATACATTACCCCCCTCCCCAGTAAATTAACAATTCAAAATCTTGCACTAAACTTCATTAACTTTCATGAATAATTCCACTGACATCTAAGCAATTTCTGTATGAGAGGATGAGAAGACTTGTTCTTTTATACAGCACTTGCTCATATAAAGGTAAATAAATTAGGGGGAACTAGGCTACTGTCCACATTTGACAAAGGAACATCGATATACAAAATTGTTACATAATACTTTTGGCACTTATTGGTGTTTTTAGGTTATTTAAACAATGTTCATGTTCAGCCTAATTGTGATGGGAAATATTCTTAATAAGCATTCTACAAACTGTTGGATATGATAATGATTCAATGAACTAGTATAATATACTCAAATCCCTGAGGAGTTTCATTAGCTACAGCAGCAATAATATATGAAGATTTTTTGTAAGAAGAGAAATATATAGTCTCAGAGAGTGACATTTTTGCCCTTCAGGATAAGCTTAATTTTAAGTGAGTTGTTAACAAAGAATATCACATCTAATGACCACAACTTGCCTGTGACATTACTTAGCTTTTTCCTTAATGTCTAGCTAGCCTTGGAGTAACCATCCCAAATACCAATACAACATTACCTATGATTATTTATCAAAGCTGTTAATTACTTGTTGATTTTTGTTCTTTGGTCATACAGTGGCTAAATCAGTGAGTGTTTTCTTTAACACTTGAAGTCATGTCATGTTGGAACTTTAAAGATAATTAACATTCATTGGCAAATCATTTCAGATTGTATTTAAGTTGGTTTAATGCCATTTCTTCCAAAATAGTTGTTACATTTTTTTGATGTTGTCGCTTGTGGATTTTTTGCTTAGCATCTGACATGTTTTCTCAACTACTGCTTTTTAATGAAAACATGAAAGTACTCAGGGGAATGTGATAAAAGCAAAAATTCTATGATCTCTGCAAGGTAAATGACGGCATGGAAATTGTCACATCTGGATCAAAAATATTTCATCTGTTTACCTAAATAGACATATCTAAACATGAGTAATTAGGTTTGTAGTTTAATGTATGTTTCCTTTAACAATTTCTCCTTTCTCAATGCTAATTTCATTTGGTCATAAGCACTTAAATTATGCATATCTTGCATTTTTCATTTCAAAAAATCCCAGAAGATTTAAAAAAATATTTTTTTTTGCATTTCATCCCTTTTCTTATTAACACCTTGTAACTTTTTTTCTCTTAGTAGAAAATCATGATAGGACGCACGGAAATGAGAGAAACTGTTTTCAAGACAACAGAATAAACCCCAGCAACAATGTCATTATTAGCAATATTTTAAAAAGAGTATTTGTTATTCAATGTATTCAATGTATTAAATGAAATTTTGCTCCTTTACTCACGCTGGTGAAATAATTTATATTAAATGGACTTATGTGAGCAAATCATGCGAGCTTGCATTGGTTCTCTGTCTAGCTACAAATGCCAGCTTCTAAAACATAGAGAAGACTTGCTATCACACTTTTGTAGAAACATAGTATTTTAATTCAAAAGTAGCAGACACTTCATCATAGAAATAAACAGCTCTTTGACTTCTATTTAACTGATTTTAATTTGTTAGCCAGCTTGTGATTTGAAGCAAGAGTTATCATGAGAAGATATACTTTGTAAATTGCATTTATTAACTTTTTTTACAATGATTTTTTTTATTATTAATTGTAAATACAGATACTTAAATATTTTGTTTCAGTTCTAGTCACATGTCCTTGCTGTGAAATTAAGATAATCATACCTCCTTGTTGAGCTGAAAATGTTTTCTTTAAATTTGGTCACAGGTCCTACTATTCAATTAATATAATCATACCTTCTTCTGCTGCTGAAAATAAAGCAGTTGTTTAATTAAACATGCCAGTTGTTTATAATATAGTGTTTCAGAAATACTTGTTTGAAAGAAAGGCTAAAGATATATATCAAACATTTCAATCTGACAAGCAAATTACATTTCCTCTACCATAAAGAAAGGTAAGGCAGGAAAATGGTTGCAGTATCAGAATAACTGAGGTTGTTGAACTGAGGAAAAGCACGCTTGTTCTCATTACTTGGAGATATGATATGTGTCAGTCTACAAAGGTGACCTTTTACACTCTGGAGATTAAAGCTGAATATTTTATCTCTTAAAATAGGGAAATAGACATTATCTTGAAATTCTGTATCTAATAGCTAGTCAGTTCAGACATGAGGAAAAAAGTGTAAGATTTTCAATTAAAAAGTGAACAGAATGTAGTATCTGTACGTTACCTTTAATAAAAGCAAAACCAATGCTTTCTCTAAGGGTCTAAAAAGGCCTTCTTATCCTCACTTCCTTCCCCAGCCTCAAATTGTGATACCGTGTGTCTAAGACCCAAAAGAGACAGGATGCAGGAATGGCCTCTTCTGTATTGAAGCTGGCATGATTTACAGCTTATCCCATTCTGTAGGCAGGTTTTCCCATAGGAAGTTCTGGTGCTGGAAATTAAGTACTCCATGGTTTCCTACAAAATCCTGCTTCTGGTAGCTGTAATCTTGGTTATCTGGCTGGTGATCTACAAGATTTTATTAAAGGACTCCAGTGGCTCTTTAAACTGATGATACATTAATCTAACCTGGCTGAAATTAAAGCATATTTTTGAAGGGGAAAGGGCTTTAACTGGTCTATGTCATCAGGATGTGCAGTCAGATCTTCTTAATGCCTCCCTGTCTCAAACCACAAAACATCTTCAATAATAAAACAGATCATTTGAAGAGAAAGAAAGGAACACTATCAACCCATCATATGAATCTTTTTCAAACCCTGAAAGACTACTGCAGTTTGCTTTGATAAACCAGCTGAGGAAAAATGCACAGACTTGTCACTGGTAACTGAAGAAATAGAAAACTTAACTTCTTTCATCTTATAATTAGCATAATAATAATAAAAATGTTAGCTGTGATGTTATTTTATGCCTACACTTTAGCATGACTTTGAGCAGGTGTGGGGGCTTTTGTTCTTCCCTCATAAGCTACAAGAATGAAGATGGGTATGATTTTTGCAAGGGTGAAATAGGTTGTCTGTCAGTTGGGTTTAGGCGACAGTCTGTCTGCAAGCCGTAAGATGATCTTCACAGTGCCAGAGGAAAGCAGGCAGAATTCCTCGCTTGCAAGCATAGATATTGATCTATCTTAGCCACCTAAACAATGCCTCACCTGTTTGCCTTGTCCATACCTTATTTTACGCAGTCTAATGCTTGTTTTGTTTGACTTTTCTTTTATTTCTGTGGATCTGAGCTTTGATACACTTTGGGGAGTACATAAACACAGTGTTGTACTTGAACATCACCATCCTGCAGAGTACTCTCGCGGCTTTGGACCACCCTTCCCTGTATGAGAACAGCGCTGTTATTGAAAATTATGAGTAAGAAACTAAGTAGGCCACATACGCAAATGTTTGATCTATCAGACTAGTGTCCAATGACATTGAATGTGAGATGCTGCTAATTACTGCACTACATGCTCCCAGTTAAAATTTCCTAAATTGGAGCCAGTAAAAGGCTCTATTTTTATATACATACATTTTTTTTTTTTAGCTGATGGTTGCAAGATAAGTCACCACAGCATTTAGAATCCTATCCACTTATTTTGAAAACAACTGTGTTATTGTGTACTGTCTCAAGCAGGAATGAAACAGAAAACGGCATTCATTTTCCCAGTAAACTATAACATAAATATTTTACCACCATTTATTATTAGTTTGCCATTTCCTGCTGACAGCAATTCCAACTTTGCCAGCAGGCACTGTGTCTCACAATCATATTGTGTTTGGAACAAAATAAGACAAACATAATTTCTTATAAAATAAATGAACAAAATTTGCAACAAAAACCCTCTTCTGAAGCTAAATGAGCATTTCTTTTAAGTGCTGACACTTGGTATTATTTAATTTGCATACAGCACATTTCACTTTTACTGGAAAACAATTAAGTTAACGAAGAACTAAGTCATCTGTACTTTCAAGGATAATTGAACATTGCTTGATTTAGAACTGTTTTACGTTAATGCTATGAGGGAGCAGCCTACATCATGGAAGTTTGTCAGTGGTTTTAAATGCAAGCATACTTTTGGCTCAGCGACATATAAAGTGGATGGATCAAAATGGAATGCAAAATAGATTGTAATGACACTTATGTTGAGCTAATACGGAAATATTTTAAATACAGGGCCTGACACTGAATCTTTTTCCTCCTATGAAACATAGTCCTTTTTCATAAGATTATTTGAGAATTTAAGGGCTAATAAAGTCTTTATTTCTTATTAGTTTTCTCTTATCTGGGTACTTTCTCTCAGGCTCTAAGGTATTTTCCTGGATGCAGTGGGACAAATAGAGACCTTTATGCTGAGATTGCATCTCAGTCTTTTACAGGTGTGTGAAACAGCAATGAATCTATGATTTTGGACTTACATCCCAAAGGCTTTGAAGACATGCTTTAATAACCTTGAGAATGTGAGGTGTTTGTCTGTTCGTTTGTTTGTTTTTTTGTTTTTTTTTTATTTAGACTTATAGAGTAGAAATAGATAATCCTTTTGGATTCCTGATGTAGAAAATTAAAAATACGACTCACTGCACAGAAACAGAAATCTTAGATTTAGAACTAGTATTCCCTTAGAGGTAGGGCTTGATCTAACTCATTTATGCCTCACTTGAGCTAAGTTTGATTTCGATACAAAAACCTTGAGGGCATTTCCTTTCTGATTTCCCCCCCTCTTTTCTGAGTTCACTCTTACTGAAGATATCCACCTGATAACATAGATAACAAAAGTCTGCAGCTTTCTATGGGGTACATGCACTATGTCCAAAAAAACTTTCCTGTAAAATTCTGCAGATAACCTCCAGCCTTTAAATCAAAGAGCCCACCCTTGTAGATGAACGGCTGGTTTAACTTCTCCCTGTTGATTCATTCTTTGGCCGCTCAGCTGGGAATATCGTGATAGTAATTCTTCTTCTTTAAATAAATTGAAAGGGTGACATAGTTGCCGTTGAGAAATTTTGTAGTCAGAAAAAAATACAATTTTAAAATACATTCCTTTAAAAATTTAAATAAGCAATACAATTAGCTACGCACTTACATTTTATTAGCAATAGCAAGTAAAATTAATAAGTAAATTCAATGAAAAATGATTATGTGTCACAGTATATAGTTTTTACATTGACATTTCACATAATCTGACTTTGCTGAGAGGAGAAATCACTCGTCTGTTAAAATTACTTTTTAAAAGCTGTCAAAATTGGAGAACCTGCTGTCAAAAATATGATGAGAAAAGTTTAAAAATGGTAAAGTATGTTGACTTAGACAAAAAATATTACCTTTAGAGTAGAAAACTTGAATATTGTATCATTACCTTCTACAAAGATGAAAAATGCTATCTCTTTCCAAGCTGGCCATTTTTTTTTTGTTTTACCTTTCAGATTTACGTTTTGCATTTACATTTCAATATGATGGGACTTCATCCAATTTATACTGTAACAGAAGCTGAAAATAGAAGGTATTTGGACATTTATAGTTTAATTGTATGTTTGATTTTTACTACTTTCAAAAATATCAAGATTAACAGCCCTCCAAGGGTGAGTCTGCTGTTCATCTAACACTCTAGTCCTGCAAACTGCTTTGTATGAGGACCCTTACAGCGCAGCTGGGCTGATGCATGGCTGGTGGACTTCTAACAGAGAGAGGTCCATGCACAGCGTCACCCCTAGACTGCTACAGAGGTGCACGTTCAGCATCACCAGCAATCACAAACCCTGCTTCTCCAGCATGTCTCTGCCCTGTTTAAGGACAGTTTTGAAGGTGACAATTCATTCTCTGCGCACACATAGTCTTTGGCCTCTTTGTTGAGACTGCCAGCAAGGATGCCAATTAGTGCCATTCAAAAAACCCTAGATATGCTGTGGTAATAATGAAGTACAGATTTAGAGGGATACAATCCAAAATCATAATTAAATGGAAATGAGACAAAACAGAATCTGAAATAAGATTTCACTAAGAACTACAGAAGTACATCTCTCAAAGTACATGTAATTTTTGACGGTTACTTTTTCAGCCATTGCTGCCTTTAATAGTATACAGCCTTTAATCCTGCACTGCCTTTTATAGTACATTTTCTCCAAATCACAGTCCCTGCATACATATAGGCAATACTGACTATGAGAGGAAGTTGTGGAGTTAATTGTGATGCCTTGACCTCAGTTCTAAAGGATTCAACTCAGAAGCCATTGGACTGCACGCGGGGGAGGGACGGTAAGCAAATTTATTTTTTTCCCCTTACGAGTGCTTTATGCAGTCTGGCATTATGTTTGTGATGTTTCACTTTTTCAACAGTGTGAGTGGAAGGGAATTAAGTACTTGAGCTCTCAGACATCGTTCCTTAAAGTGCAGCCTGATTTAATCTGCTATTCAGCCTGAATTTAGTAATTCTTGAAATATATTTTCTTTTCCAGTTTTAAGAATGGTTACTGAAAAGCGATAATGGCAACCTGACAAAACATATAGGGAAGCCATTTGTATAAATGACATTTCCACTCAGTTCATGAACCAAAGAGGTACATGTTTATTTTTTGTGTTCCCTTCCGATCTGAGTAGGTCTTTCCCCAGAAAACATCCTTCCTCCCAGGTTTTCTATGCAAACAATCCTTTGCAGTCTTCCTCATAAAGTCTTTCTGGCTCTCTAGTCTGCTTCTGCTGCTTAGACACATCGATTTATGTCCTTCTTTCAAAATTAATTCCCACTGTGATGGCTCAAAAAAATCTTTCCCTACCTAATCCAGTAAGAGATACTGTCTAAAGGCTTGAGTGTGTTTTGCTATGGCTCACAGGAACCACAGAATTGCTTAACAATCTTTAAACCAGATTGAGCAAATGAAGGTGTGTGTTTTTTTTGTTTTTTTTTTTTTTTTGTTTTTTTTTTTTAGCAGAAGAAATGGGAATTTAGAGTCAGATGTGGGAGGCTGCATCCCTTGCATTTTATAATCAGCCTGACTCACTTTAGGCTGTGTGGGGGCTGCTCTTTTAGTTCACGAATACCACCACATCAACATAAGATTCTTTGAGGTCCATCTATCTATCTGTGTATCTGAACTCCCACGTTATTGCTTGAGTATCTGAGTTCTTCTAGTGCATGTTGTCCAAGCCTCTTGGTGCTTCATATTGCTCTGTAGAGGCAGGGGGAATAATTTAACAGTAGCCTAACACCTCTAACAAGGAAGCAAGTCTGTGTTATCTGCACTTGTTTTTAAAATAAGCCTAGTTAACACAAGTATTGTTGCCATTGAATGGTAATTAAAACAGAGGTAGTTGGTCTCCATAGTCAGATGCTATCTGACTTATGTCAATGTTATTTTGCTATTTGCAGAGAAATAAATTTATCACAATGATAATCCATGCTGGATCAAAAGAGGCTGTACACTCGTATGAATTTAAGGCCTGACATTCTGGCAATGGGAGAGCTGGTAATAGAGAAACTCTCTGTAAATTGTGAAGACAACAGTATACACAAAGACCCATAATTAGTGTTCAGTGAAAAACTGAAATACCATAAATGAAGGTTAGTTTTCCCGGCAACAGCACCAGTTTGCCACACAGAACACCTTGTAACATTTTCTGGCTATTTTTGTAGTATTTTATAGCACAGAAGAAAGTAAGCCTGACTTACTGTGGCGCAGTACAGAATGATATGTCATTGCTCCTGAGAAGATAAGGAGATAATTTTTTTGATAAAAATTATCTGAGTCTATTCTCAAGAGGGAAGAATTTAGGGTAGAATCTATATGGACCTGGGCCATTCTGGGCTGGTAATAAAATATTACAAAGTCTGTCCATACATGACAAGGCAACACATTAGAACCTGAAGCTGAGACAGGATAATAAGGACGGGAATCAAAATCAAGAGGGAAGTGAGAAAGTACTGTTTGCAAACTGAGGATAATTTGTGTTCTTTGTTGGGAGGAGGTGACCAGTATTTAAAAAGCATAGGTATAGAATTCACATACTAAAAGCCAAGTGGACCCTTCCTTTATATAGGAGCTGGTCAGGTATCAGAACAATCTCAAGTACTTGCAAATTATCAGTCTTGCTGGTGATCCTTTGGAAAGGTTGAGCCATGCTGAATATAATTGTTATAAGCCAGGAAAGAAAGTATATGTAGCTATATGAAAAAGCTGGAAAATATGACTGGGAGGCTCTCATGCCACTGGAGTATTTTGTTGAGGAGGTAAACAGATGTAAATGGGGAATAAGAGGAAAACTTTGCTTGGGCTGTTGAAACTCACAAGCTTTGTAGAGAATGTGTCATTTTTAGCTGACCTTTACGTGATAATGATCCAGATTTTATTACAAATTTATCATAAATATATTTTGGCAGAAATATTTTATGATTAATTTATATAAACTCCTTATTAATTTGAACAGCTGATTGCAGCCATCTTGTATTCCTTACAGGTAAGATTTTAAATAAAATTACATTAGTTTGGATCTGTTAGAGAAAAAAATACGATGAGTGTCCCTTAGTCTAATAGTTTGGAGAAAAAAAGAGAAGAGTTTCTCTAAAATATCTGAAGTTTATAATTTTTATCTTATTCTTATTATTTCCAACTTCTAGGGCCTTGCATGAGCAGATTTCATTTGGATGAGTGCTGCATGTCGTTTCATCAGCAGACTACAGGTTCTGTTTTTCGATCATCCTAATCATCTCAGTCACTATATATGGGAAGAAAGAGGAATCCATGCTTATAAAACCAGTCTGTACTGTCAGTAGACCATCAGATTAGCCAGAATGCACTTTTAAAGAGCAGAGAAGCTAATTAAGACACAAGTGAGATCTATAGTACCTCCATGGAAACTCAGGCTCATTTATGAACCGCTGCTGTTTTTATCCTTGTTATATGTTTTAGGTTAAACAGTGTTTTTAATGGCAGGTTTGTTCATCACTAAGGAAGTTGCACAGTCTCATCAGCATTAGTGCACCAAGGAAGGAAATACAGGCAGAAATGTTATATGTCTGTATTGCAGTACAACAAAAAGCATTCTCACAGACAGAAATAAACCACATTTGCTGGGTTTAAAAAGACATCTATGCCATTGCCCTATTGCTTAGACAGAGGCTGGTCTATGGCCTGGTCAGTCTGTGTCATACTAGGGCATTTACAGACTAAGAAATCCTTGTCCCCCCTGGATTGTGTGTCTCCAAGGATGTTGTTGAAGGGCACTCAGCAAATCAGTTTCCTTTCTAACCCAAATGGTGCTAAGCAGTACTTGCAATGTACACATAACTTTCTTTACTCTGTCTAACTTAAAAAGCTTGAGCAGAAATAATTTTGCAATAAAATTAGCATAATTATTGATTTACCATGCATCAGATGCTCCAGGTAAAGTTTTTGAGCCTTCATGCTTACTGTGAAGCTAACTCAAAGTAGCTCACCATTATTATAACGTGTGCTATGGGATTTCTCAGGCATGTTTGCTACAGATCAGAGCACATCTGATAACTGATTACTCTGTAATAATTTCTTTGTGTTTCAAAGCCCTCTAGATTCCAGAATATTATGCACATACTTGAAATGTTCAAGAAATACACAGTAGGTGCGTAAGTCATGAGATTGTCCTTAAAAATGTAATGCAGCTGAAGAGAGAGAGAAAGAGAACATGAGAGAAAGATAAAGAGCAGAGACAGACATAAGAATAGAGGCAGAGATATTTATGAGGGTTTTTTTGATGACAATGATTCAGACCATAGATTCAAGACCTTTTGCCCAACTAGTTTTATAGTACATGGAAGGGAACTTTTAAAAAAATCAGGAAGATTTAAGATTCATAACTTCCATAACTTTTATTCTTATTTTTAATAAATCACCAAATTATCATTACAGTTTGCAACAAAATCATAGCATTCAGCAATGCTGTGTTATTTGTTTTAGGGAACTGACCCTCAGATTACTCTTGGAAATAAAACTTACTTAATTTTTACCATGTTTTTAAAATGAAGGTTGTTTTGCACAGATTCATAAAGAATGGAATCTTCCTTTAAGCATCATTGCAACAAACTTACTTTTGATGGAAAGAATTATTCTCATGTCACCTTCCCATATGGTGCTCAAAAAGAAATTCGATAAGCCATTCCTAAAGGACAGTTCTCTATATTCAGATAGTCGAACAAATAGAATGGTTAAGAAAACAGAATGGAGCTTGTAGTTGGTATGGTTAGAATGTGCGTAAAAAATCGTTTTTCTCATAAGAGATGTTAAAAAAGGCAGCTGTGTTGGTCTGAAAGATTTTACGATAGAAGATTTTGACTAGTAACCCACTGAAGAAAACTAATATCAGTAGTTTAAAATCAAGCTATAAGCAAACTGCAACCACTAAAAAATGCATTGTTTATTCATTTCTTAAAAATATCATCCCTAGCTCCTAATCCATGTTGCATCCCAGTCATTAGAAAGACCCTGCCTGCTGGATAAGCATATGACTGGAATCCACTGAATACAATACATTTGTATGTTCATATATTTACTTGGATATTTTCCTTTTGCTCTGTATTTAATTGTAATCAGTGATGAGAGCAGGCTATGAAGATGAAACCAGTGAGGAAAGGATCTTGGACTTTACTGCTTTATGCAACCAAGAAATAAATGGTAAACTACCAAAAATAGAATTATACTCTTTTGCCAGTTTCTCCTGACCAGTTTCTGATGATAACTCCTATAAAACTCCACAATAAATTGAAATGCTGAGTTTAAAACCTCCAAATTTTCCAGACCTATGGTTCCATAAATCTCTCAGGAATGAGTTTGCACTTAAATTTAGATAAAATTCTTACAGTATAATTTCCCTTAGCTTTATAGTGACAGTAGTGGTGACATACCAAAGTTATAATCAGTTCATAGCACGACGTATTACCCACTCCTTCAACTTTGCTATCATGAACTTTTGTGTAGGAGGATCAAACACTGGGTATTAATGGTTTCTGAAAGAGGCAAATGAAAAAAAGAAATAGGACGATCCTTGCTGGTATCACTCTTAAGAGGAAATCAGCAAAAGGAAAGCCTTTTGGTCAAAATGAATACTCTGGCATTTTGAAAAGTCATGTGCAATAAAGCATTTCTGAAATGTCCTCATAGCAAAAGAATTTTAACAAATGAAACAAGAAATAATAATTCCCTATCAAAAATCTGAAGAGGGAGGGAATATTTTTGCTCTGTGCAAGCTGAATCAAGTTAATGAGGCATCTAACATTGCGAAAAGAGTGTTCTTTATAAATAAATCCTGTCTGATTGGCATATATTAGTCTTCTGGTAACATTCTGTAGCCTACAGATGCTTTGAATAGAATGTGTATGTGTGCAAATACTCAGATCCATTGGAGTTACTGTTCTCCAAGTCCTTGTCCATAACACATATTACAGTCATTTTCATATTTAAGCACTGAATAAAACCTCAGTCTTACTCCACTGCCCAGTTTGAATAGGTAAGGCTCAGCAGCTAGGCTCTGTCAAAGCCCTGGAGATTGTATTTCACAGACAATGAGGTGGCTAAAGAGCGGCTGTGTAGCCTGTCAGTGGAGGACTCTTCATCTGCTTGCTGGAAGTAACACTTGTGCTCCCAAGAGCTTCAAAGCACCAAGGAGTAAGGCTTCATGCCAGGGCTACTTTTCTACCTCACTCTCCTTGCTGTATGCTGCATTGCTGAGACTCTGTGGAGGTTGTGAAGGCAACTTGGGCACCAGTCAGAAGAAAAATTACCTGGTGCAAAGTTACAGGGCCTGGTAGCTTTCTCAGAAGCAAAAGTATGTTTAACTGTAAAATCTCCTAATTAGAGTGACATTTAATTTTTGTGGAGAAGAATAAAACACAGCTTTTTGTTGTTTTGCTTTGTTTTATCCTTCAGGGAATTTAAAGGTCTTTCTTTGTGAGGTATGATACACTTATATTTCCCTGAAATTGTGTTGTAGTTACGTATGTAGCTACATGCGTGTAGTTTCCTAAAGGATTTGCTTCTTTGGAAATCTTGTCTATCCTTTCCCCAGTTTTGAGAACAAAGTGATGCTTGTCTTTGGAAAATGTGTTCATGTCGCTTTGTTGTGGTCACCCAGTCTTTTCTAATAAAAAAAAAAAAAAAAAGCATAAGGAAAGTTAACCCAGAGTTTTAGGAGCACTATGTAGCAACTCAAAAGCCTTAGAAGTATTTACTCTAACAGTTCGGAACAGTAGAAATTAATACCCAACATTTTAATACCATGAAACACTTGAAATCAATAAAGCATAACTAGTAGTGCAATCTTGAGAACAAATTTATAGCATTTCTATTTTCATATACATATTCTTGAAATATAATAATGTTGCTGTGGTTAGTGCCTTTATTTTTGTCCCCAGGACTGGACAGCAGAGGGTTTAATTATCTTTTCAGCTATGTGAGAGTATACTTGGTGGTCAAATTAACTCTTGGATAAAAATGCAAAAGTTATCACCAGCTTTTAGTTAGTTATCAAGACACTGCTAATTTGAGATCACAAGAATTCTGGGCAAAGTAATTTTTGGAATTAAATGCTACCCTGCCTTTTGGGATCTAGACCGCTGGATTTGGAGTGATAAGACATAGCGTGAACAGTGATCTATCTAAAACCGTACCAGCATGTCTAGTTAGCAAAACACAGTTGTCCTGTAGTTCAGGATAATTTGGGGTTATTTTGTAACAATGTTGCATAAAATTAATGCTTTGAGATACAGTTTGCCTTTGCTAGTTTCATTTGCACTCATTTTTATAGTACCCAAATTCAAATCAATATGCTGTTTAATAAATCAAATCTTAAAACTCTATGATCACTGCCATTATGCTTTTTGAAAAGACCTCCCTGAAAAGCGGATATCAATCATTCTTGTCTAAGGTCTGAAGCAAATGTAACCTGCAAAGGCTGGTAGCTGGGCTATCTGCCATCATTGCTGGCAGCATAAAGGCTCCGGATACAGCCTTCTAATAGGAGGAATATGGAGAAAAATCTGTCTGGTTTTAATGTGTGTTAAGTTTCTGAGATTAATTCATGTTGGTATGCATGAAAACAGTGATCTAAACTTCAGGGCCTATGGATGTCTTTCCACTACCATGTCCTCTGAACAGTTTCTTGCTTATGAACTCTGGTTTTCCACTTCGTGCAAGACCATCCCTGTTTCTGAAGAGTGGCCCAGGAGGGAGATATTGGTCCATTATTAAAAGGGGCAGCAGTCTAAGACAGAGATGTTTGTTTTGTCACATGAACATACGGTGCTAGGACAATAGAGCCTCAATGAAGACAGGGGTCAAATTACATGAGGACATGGTTAAAATAACTTTATTATGGCATAAAAGGACACTTAATGATTATGCAGAATATAAGGAGTGATGAACACTTCATACTTGGTAGTTAGCTACATGATTGCCAGAATCTATTAGGATTTTTTTGTATTTCCTTTTTGTAGATGAAAAGATTATACAAATTGTTAATAGTTGGATAACAAGCATCTAAAGGGAATACCAATGTCTGTTATGAAGCAAACATGAACCTTTTTTTTGAAGTTATCACTGGAAGAATGAAGAAAGAGCATGTGAACAAGAATAGTTATTTTAATTCAACATATATGATTTGCATAAAAAGGGTGACATTATAGAACTGTTCGAAATATCTTAGAACAGAACAAATATAAATATGCTGCTTTTCTTTTTATGCTAACAGGTACTGCTGTCCAATAAAACACCAACAACCCAACCTGTCAGGGAAAGCATACAGAACTGCTTTTCTTTTGAATGCATATTTAAAATGAAGGCATGATGACAGCTTTCATTTGAGCACCGGACAATTTATTTTTTTTTTCAGAGTTTGCTGCTGTTCATGCAAAATAAGTTGCTGTGATTGCAACATATGTATTATATGGCACATATGCTACCTCTTAGATAAAAGTGTAACTCTTGTGGTTCCTGGCATTTTTCTAAGGACATACAGTGTTTAACAGTAACAGATCTTTTTATAATATTTTTGCCATGTTTTTGGCAACTAAATATTTTTTCTTTAACCTTTCTCATTCATAAGTTAAATTTGTTGTTAGAGAAAAATGGAGTGTGGAGGTAGAAAGCAACAGTGTGAATAAGAGAGCAAGAGTGTTTTGACTGGCAGTTTTCTCTTTGGCTACCATTTTGGGTTTTTGTTGTAATGCAGGAGGGCAATAAATTGCCAGCTGCAAACAAGGGTCTGTTTAGCTGTGTATTATACAGACAATCATATACAATCAACTATGGGTTAAAATGCTGGTGTGGCACTTAAGGAATTAGGAATAAAAACTACTGTTAAGAATAATGTGGGTTTATTGTCTAATTTCTAACATATGCACTAGAATGCATATCTTTTATATCTGTTCGATTATGTTTGGTCCTTAAATCATTCTCTGTATAAAGGTGTGAGGTTTGAATTATGGTATACTGAAACATATTTTCGCACACATGGTCACAGCAAAAAAACAAATAACCAAAACTCCGTCCACAGTACTAATGATTGTTTTTTCCTGTGAATGCTCCCATAAAACTAGTGGAACTGAACATATGAATGCCTTTTACTATATGTGAGTGAGGAAAAAAGTGAGTCCTGCTTTAGACTTGAACACGAAGCAAGCTTCCTTTAAAGGACAGCATTATTTGTTCCTTTCATAAATCCTAAGCGCATGGGAGTGGACATTCAGTCTTCTCCCTCCTACTTCCAGAAATGATCCCATTATACTGGTAGTTCGTAAATATGCGGTGAAGCCCATCTGTTCCAGCTTGTGATTTAAAATAGTATCTTGTAATTTTTTGTAATGTCTCTGGGTCTGATCATAAAGGTATCAGTGCAATGATAAAGCTACCATTATCCTCAGATGTGTTGGATCAGGATTCCTGAGAAGGTTTGACATGAGTATTAATCTCTATTGGAAGCAATCAGGTGTCCCTTTCTGTTGCTCATCATTCAGGAGAGTTCACAGTCCACAGGGCACTTCCTAGAAACAGGGCTACCTGTGCTTCTGGAGAAGGGGGCCCTTGTAAGTCTTTTGAGCACTTGCATAGGGATGGTTTCCCCAGATCAGGCCAAAGCACACAATTACACTGTCAGGTTCTATCTTCAGATGGAGATGACTTTTTAGGCAATCTGTAGATCTGAGTTTACTGTCAGAATTATGAAAAGCCTTGGAAGGAATTCCATAAATGTTCAAAAATAGCTATTCATAAGCAACAACAGAATAGAAGTAACAGTTTGAGAGATTTTTAAACTCCATTACTTGTACATATTTATACAATATAGTGCCTGTCATGGATAACGTACAGCAGATTAATTTAATCATTTTAAAGAAGAGTCGTTTCCCTGAGTGACGTATGAAATAATTTGCAAATAAACAAGATGCTGCTTAATAAAACAATTAGTTCTCTGAGGGCTCTGGCAGTGCTTTCTGAATTCTTATCAGTCTTGGTTTACAGCTGTAACTTCAGGATATAATAGCAGATTGAATCTTACACAGGCAATGAAACAGATGATCAAATTCACAAGGGATCGTATCAGGCTTTTTCCAGTACCAAAGAAACATATTAATCCTTATCACTGTTTTTTGAAACGCTGTGACAGAAATAAACCTGTACTGTAACTTGGCCCTTTTAATGAGCTTCTGGAGTGTGGGCTTTCCACTCAGCACCTGAAAACCACAACAAAACACCTTTTACGTTAAAGATGTGAGGTTTGCTGCTGGCTAAATTTGTACACTGAAGTCTATAAACCAGTGCTCAGCCAGCTGGGAAGCAAGAAAGCAAATTCAGATTCTGCCATGAACTTCACAGACCAATTATCTACTTGGAATCATGGGAGTTTAACAAACAAATACCAGCCCCTGCTGAGCCTTTTCAGTCCAGCAGCTTATGGGTGATTCAGTTGCATCAGAGGCTTTTAGACTGATCAATTCTTAATCACAAAGCGCAAAAATTATTCTCAGACTCACATCAGTTTCTTTGGACACCTTTGTTAACAATCTGCTTCAAATAATTTTTTTAAAGAACTGCAGACACTGTTTTTATTGACTCACCACTTGTAAAATGTTTATAGCTTGTTAATTTATATTTACCCCTTTACTTTTGCCTGCAAATCAACATCACTTAGCACAGTTTGGTTACACTTTGTCCAAAGGAAATTACAGAAGCCTGCTATGGGGCTAAAATGAAGGAAAGCTGAGGAAAATCAATACGCTGATGATTAAACAGATCGTAGCAAATTCACGGCTGTAAGCTACAGCATGGAGACATCAGTGTGATGCCTATCTGGCAGTTAATGTGCTTTCAGTCAGTTGAAGAAAATTTTACAATAAGGCAAAATGTAACAGAAAAATACATGCTACTACAGAGCACTTCTTTTTTTATCTGATAGGAATGGTTCTGTTATTTCAATTCTATTTCGCTATTTGACTTCACAGAAACTGTAGAAGATGATTAGATTTAAGAAAAAGAAAATCTATTTTATGAGGGAATTTGCAGTGGGAGTATTAAAGAACTATCTGACTTGCGGTATTGTTCACATCTATTGTAAAAGCTCTGTATTTACCGTTATTTTAAACCACTCTTTTCTGTCAGTGAAGTTCGAGTGTGATAATTTCTATTTTAATCTTCCTTTCATTTTAATTAGAACATAAAAAGGTATAAGCATATTTCTAAATAAGTATCCTAACAACAAGGATAATATATAGTGTGAATTGTATATTGTCTAACAAAGCGATAATCTGTTGCTACTCATTTTAAGTAATAAAGAAATTTTAATAAAAATAGGCAAATGGAGGTTTTTTGCACATTAAATTCTTGTGTATATTTAATAGCACTGAGTATTCAGGAAATAAATATGGAAGGAGGAAAACAGTCTTGGACATAATAGGCAAAGACCAGAATATAGCAAGGATTCTGGGTGGGTCCTGGGACTTCACATTTGCAGACGCTTCTCATTTATGGACAGGAAAGGCTTTCCTCTACCACACATGGCAGTGTCTCCAAAGCATAGTGTGACCACATACAATGCATGTTTACTCTACTAAGTGGTAGCCACATAAAAATAGAATACATAAAATGAACCTGCACTGTTAGAGGCAGTTTGTCACTATTGATGGAAATAGGGATGCCAAAGAAGAATTAATTACAACCAGAGGGAACAGAACAACTCTGATTTGAGCTTTTGCAAATCAGCATATGCCCATTTCAGTGGATTTCAAAAGCTCAGATGAGGAGATGGCCCACAGAGCCTGGCTCATTCCCTTCTCAGAAAGGATATTTGGGAAGCAAAGGAGATCATTTCTGTTTCTCACACAGCTTGAGTATCTGCAGAAAATGTTCACACTGGCGAAGGAACATTACTGGGCTGCTCCTTGATTTTTCTGACTGTCAGTCTAGAGCCTTTCAGTCATATTCACCTCAGTGTGCCAGTGCACTGTCATCCTGCAACATCATGGGCAGAGACTCCTAAAGTTGTGTGGGGCATCAGTGTTAGCATGCTACCAACTGCACCTACCTTTTTCTCACACAATCCACCTCTCGCTAGCCACTCCTCATATGGTCCACAGTGAGAGTCACTACCAGAGCAAAGTAAAGCTGTGGTGCATTCAGGCTTTTTCTAAATGTGCTCTCCTTCTTCTATGGAGAATGATGCATGTTTGTGTACTCACTCACTCAAAAATCCGTCGAAGAAAATACTTCAGCCTTTCTTCTGAATCTAATGTGAAAACATTGTTCCTCACAGTGCATGTTACTTTCATCTGAGGATTTCCAAAAGAACAATGTTTTTATAGCTGCAACAAAATCTGCAATTCTTTATTTTAATTCAGAGAAGCATAATAAAAACAGGGGAAAGTGAAGTGTTAAGTTTGCCTGTGCACTAAGCTGCATTCTGTGGTTGATTTATTTATATGATGGACTACATCCTTCATTTAGCTGATAATTTTATTGTTTAGCCAGTCTTAAAAAAAAAATCTGTTCTTCTAAGAGGCTTTGCACCAAGAAAGAGAATTTTTGTTTGGTTTGCAGCAGGTAAATGCATAATTGCTTTAATAAGCAGTATTTAATTAGCTAAAAAGCTAATAAGCTACAACTAGTTTTTCTGACTGATAGCATCCTGTGGTCTGTGGTATCAGCTGGGGAGCTGTAGATCCAGCACTCCATTAAAAAACTTAAAAATTCCAAATAAAATATATGTAGAAATATTCTTGATATTAACCAACCCCCCCCGATTATAAATAAACACAAATACAGATTTAAATGAAAAAATAGTGATCTCTTAACTCAGTGTCAAAATTCTGTCAAATTTTATTTTTATAACTACAGTTAAGCTGCAAACTTAGTAAAAGGTTGAAGAAAATTAAAAGAAAATACAAATATGATAGATGTTAACTACATAGCACAGTAAAAATGGTGTTAAAATATATTATTATTTTAAAATGTTTTGTTTCCACAATTCATATGGCAGTTAAGAGTAAAAATTGCAACTAAATTTTTAAAAAAAGTTTGAGTGGTCTTTTCTGTCACTGGGATCATAAACACGCACTAGAAAATTACATTTGAAAAGATTTACAGCTCATGAACACTCTAATAGATTGCTAATTTTGCCAGAGATTTAACTTCTCACATGTTTTCTCTAATTTTGTGTCTAGACCTGTAATCAATAAGATAAAATAACTGATAGTGAGAGCTGTAGTAAAACATGTCTAGATGGTATTGATAGATTAAAATGTGAAACAACACTATTGGAAAATGTTGGAAAAGATCCATGCCAGAATCCTCTTGGGTTTGCCAGTTTAATTGTGCTCCTGGGCATGTAGTTTTCAGGATTTATTTCAGTTGTGGCATTGAAGGAAAAGTAAAATGAAGTGACAGAACAAATTAGAAGGTGATAATGGAAGGGAAAGTGAATAAAGCAAGTGTAAACTTTTTATAGGAAACACTTGTGTAAAACTCAATACTTACATGCTACTTCCTTTTTCTTTTTTTTTTGTAACTCTAAAACTTCTATGAAGATGACTAATGAACTTTTTTATTACGTAGTATTCCATATTTAAGACTAAACACGAATGTGGTCCCAAACTATGCATTTTAAATGAGCAGGTTCTTCAAAGTTACCAATAATGCTAACTTTTTGTATTAAAATTGCACAATGGGTTTAGTCTGAAAAAAAAATTTTGCTGTTTGGTTACTTACAGTAACTCATATTTGACTATAATATGCTAATTATGAATGGAATTCTCTTTAATTAGTAGCACACAAGATATTTAATTATAGAAAACATACAATTAAAAAGAAAGTATAGCCATAATAAATGTTAAGATGACGAAAAATCCAAATGCAACACAGTGTATTACAATGTTTGCTAAAACTACCTATCAGCAACAAAACTATTGAAAACCTCTGAACAATGCATTTATTTTTTTTTAAATTTGTAGAAGAGATTAGCTTGCTAAAGATCTGATCATTAAAAGTTTGGATTGTTTCTCTGTTAAACCAGATAGGCCTCCTACAATTTTTACAATACTTACGTCTTTTATAAATTAATTGTTCTGTGTTTATTTGCTAAAGAATCTCCCTCATGTGAAAAAGCAAAAACTCAGTAGATGCGGATTTTACACTGCACTAGATCAATCCCAATACCAGTAAATGGATATTATTAAACAGCATGGGGTAGTGCAAACTGGGAAAGAAAACTTGTAGTGTGCTGCCTTTGAGCAGACCTGGCTTGCATGCTGTGACAGGGCAATTGTCGACATGCTTTTTCATGCCAATCTGCAGCTTTTTCAACTCTAGATACTATGGCAACCAGGGTTTAACAGACTAAGCAGCTAACAAGCTTTCCTGATGGAATTGTCTGGTTGTATGATTGCCTTGTCTTAGTGAAAATATAAAATAGACTGAAGATGCTTGTGGACATTTGTCAAACTGATTATAAGCTGGACGCTCAACTCATAATTATCCGTTATATATTGCATAGTATTGACCGGCAGTGTTTCCTATGCTGTCTGTAGAGAACATGAGTGCCTTTCTGTACAGCCTGTTTCCTGTAGAAAGAATGGGCTTTGGATAAGCTGAGTTGGCCAACATGGCAGGTGAGATTATGTAGATACAGAAAATAAATGCTGCTGGCAGAGGGTTTCTTTCCTCCTCCTTCTCTGCATTTTTGGCAATTTCTTTTTAAAATAAAAAAACCCCAAAAGTCAGCTATAACTATATAAACATAAAACATATGATTCTTTACAGACATATAAAACCACAAAACCCTACATTTTCAGGACACATTTTAAAAAGTCTTTATGTTGCCTGATGTTCATCATCAGGCATTTGAGTCCTTTTTGTTGGCCCCAGTGAATGGCTTGTGTTTCTTACTTGCTTGTTTGTTGTTTTTTAATTTGTTCTCAGAAGAAAAGGGCATTCACCATAAAACATAGGCCTAAGACTACATATTTCCCAGCACTTTTTACAAGCTGAAATCTGTGGGATTCATTACATTTTAGACCGCTTGGCTACTTGTATAACATTGCTTTATTGTTTTGAATCTGCTTTAGTTATAATAAAAGCTAAGCAGAATGTTTCTTGTTTGTTTGTTTTTGATTGCTTGGGATTTTGTTTTGTTTTGTTTTTTGGGAGGGGTGGTTTTGGTTTTGTTGTTTGTTTTTTTTTTTTTTTTTTCCTTTTTGTCCTGAGCAAAGAAACTTTGAAACATACTTTTCTACGAGAATTTTTATAGCAGTATTACCACTCATACTGCACTTCTGGATGAATTGGTCTGGCTGTTTTTCAGTAGACTTGAAGACGACCCATAGAATGCAAATGAGGTTTGAGTTCACAAGCGGACTTTTGTCTTTGACAGTTTGATTCTTGGAACTATATCACTGCAGATGCTCCTTACTAAAGGTATCCTCTCAGTGATCCTTTTTTAGGAGTTCTGTCTACTACTGTATGTCTACGAGGCCAGCAAATATCCAGCTACTTCATTCTTTTCTGTAGGCAGACGAGTTCCTTACGCAGTTGTACACATCTGTGTGGCTTGCCATCCTCAAGACTTTGTGACTTAATGGCACAATTATGCACTATTTCTTTCATAAATGAGAATGTGAATGTCATGGACAGGATATTGCAATTAAGCATTCTTGCAAATATGGGAAGGAAGTTCACTCAGTTGCAAAATGAAAGAACAATGGATTTTCTTTAAGTGAGTAAGAAAAAACCCCCAAAACCAAAAAGCCTAACAAAACAAAAAAGACAAATAAAACCCCAAACAAAAACCATCAACAAATTCCCCCCCAAAACAAACCAAACAAAAAAAGAAAAAAACCAAAACACACCAAAAAAACCCCAAACTCAACACCAAAAAAGCCCAAATAAAAAGATTTTACTTACTGAATGTGTAAATTGTTGGGAGCTCCAAAATTTGAGATGCTGAATTCACACATGGTCCATAATTCTTAGTTTCTCCAGTCTGTACTGATGGAGAGTCATAAGTTCATCTTTGATGGTAAGATATCCATAAAAGGCTTAGTCTTTGTCCAGTTTAGGAAATCTTCAAGAAATGGATTTCTAGATAGCTTTAGAGGCATCCAGCAGAGGCCTATACCTTTTTTTAAGCCAGGCATCTAGATTTGACACTCTGTTGACAAACAAGATAAGACCGTAGTCTTTACTTCATTGTATAAAACCCAGATCAATCTTTGCATTCTCTTCCTCCAAAGAATGAATATGTTCATCATAAGGAGGATTTTTTTTTTTAAAAAACAAACAAGCAACTATTTTAGCTTGAAACAATATTTTTGTGTGATTGTATTTTTCTTCTCTTTCTGCACTTTTGTTTCTGTAAATGTGTAAAGGAAATAATACTGCTTTTGGGAAACTGAGGTTTAAAAATTTGGGTTGTAAGTTTTTTTGTTGGCTTGTTTGTTTGGGTTTTTTGTTTGTTGTTGTTGTTGACTGAATGGGAAAAAATACCATGGTGCTAATATTCCAGTGTCCAAATAATTAGCTTTGGCCATGGAAAACAGCAGCTGCGATCTGCAGCACTGTAGTTGATGAACTCCAATGGTAGGGATTTCATGCTTCCCTTCAACTTCCAGTTTTTCTTTGCCAGAACTTGTACTCTTTTTGCCCCTGATGGGACTTCTGATAACTGTCTCATTTATAGGGGCTTCCAGGTCTCAGACACCATCTAACTGTAGTGCAAGACATTAGACTCTTTTTGACCGACATGGTACATGCACAATTCATACTATGTTTGAAGTTCACTGTACCCTCAAGCAGGAAATAAAAGTTTGCCAGTTACAGCTAATCTTGTTTCCTGAGTTTGATACAATCATTGCAATTAAAAAATATATGCATAAAATAAAATAAGAGAAATCCAACCAAACCCCAAAACCAATCAACCAACCAAATCTGCCCCAAAACAGAATCCCACAACACAACAGATCACTGTAGGTGTGCTTTAAACACTTCTGCCTTGTCTATGATGAATCATGTGGATTAATCAGGCGGCTGCCCCATCCCTGGAAATGTTCAAAGCCATGCTGAATGGAGCTTTGAGCAACCTGGTCTAGCAGAAAGTGGCCTTGCCCATGGGAGAAGGGTTGGCACTTATCTTTGGCAACCAGGTCATCAGGAGATTATGAAAACCAAATACTTTAGTTTTTAATCTCTTGCCTGGACATCCAAATTTAAAACAAAATTATACAGAAAAACATATTTTTTCAGTCTTGTCAGGGTAAGCAGAGGTCTAGCAGAATAGATTTTGAACTGTGGTAAGTGCAGCTACACCTTTTTGTAAATTTCTGACTATTTAGTCTAAGAAGAATGAGATGTGGAAATGTCTGTCTATTTTTACCTATACAATTTACCTGTTTAAAGCTTCACAATGGCATTGGCCTTGAAGAAAAAGCCAAAAGGTCATCAAAGAAGCAAAATGAAGAAGATCGTATAAACCCAGCATCAAAATACATTTATTCCACTGGAAAAATCATAAACACGTCATCAACTCATGGGCAACATACAAACGAAATTCCCCAATATCTTGTGACACAATAGTAACATGGTTTGGATTCTTTTTTTTCTTTTTGACATTGAATGTTGCAGTTTTTATTCTTGTTAAACTGAAATAACTTTAAAGTTATTTTGGAAACCTAAAGGAGTAGGGTAAGTAAAGTAAAATAAAGGAAAAATCCCTGTATTTAGAATAAGAGAATATTGTGTCTGCTACAAGTTTCTTTTACACAAATATAATAATAGAAACAAGCTGACTAAAACCTAAACAAAGAAATATAGCATCATAAGATACAACCAGAATAAAGTAGTTAAACATACAAACTACCTTCACTTCTGGAATTAATATAGTGTGGCTGACTAAGATTTATTTACTTGAATATAACTTTGCTCCAGAAGCTATTCAGTTTGTATGGTATACAATGAGTGCATCAGGGAAAAGAACTGACAGTAAATGTCCTTCAGTAAAATGCAACATACTTATTTATAGAAGTTGAGGTACTATCTTTTATGAGAAAATTTCAGTCAGGAAGAAAATTTTATTTTTGATCTATAACTTATCTTCACAATATCCTTAATTGTTAACACTAAAGGAAAAACCTTTCAAAGAAGCTAACATTTCAAACTGTCAATAAAGCTTTTTTGAATTTTTGTTTTCTGCTATCCCAACTACTCTGATTTTCAAGTTATGTACCTTACTCAAAACAACTATTAGAATATATGTAGATGATTACAAAATATTTCATAAGAGATGTTAATTTATACATAAACGTATGAAACCTCAAAAAACCTAAAGACAATCTGAACATTTAAAGCACATTAAATATTAGAAAATATTTGTCATTTTAAACATATGAATGTACTCATCAACTTATGAATGCATGTCAATCCTCCTGTTTTTTCATAGTATGTAGATTTTTGCTTAAAGATTAGATTTCTGATCTCTGTAACTATGTAACTATGGAAGCTATACAACAATAGGGTCCAAGAGTCTAGCATATGCATTTCAACTGCTCTTCTCATTTAGAATTTTAAACTGAAAATATTGCCTCACCCAAGTTACTTCATTTCCCTCATGATGGCCACGTAATTCTGATTTCCATGATTTGCCTTTACCTGCCTGCCTCATGACTTCAAGAGTGGCTATTTCTCATGGTAGCATTCAAACAGTTGTTTTTCAGGGAAGAGATAATGTAAGCACCTCTTTTGCTTGAAATGATCTCAATACAATAAACCAGTAGCAATGTAATGCATTCTGTGCACATTGCAAGAAGGAATCATTCTTTCTCATTATGAGAGAATATTAAAAGATATTCCTACAAAGGTTCTGCTTCTATGAAGCAGTCAGTCTCAGGAGCCTGAAATGGTTGGCTGGAACATGCATGAATTTGTTTGCTATTTCTAGAATATATTTTATCAACACCTTTTCTCTACAATTTACATTTTTCAAAATGTCACTGTTTCTGTGTGAGATACTAAGTATGGATCAATTAACTGTTGATGCTTTCTGCCAAGAATAGATGTTGTGATATAGCATATATACAGGACACAGTAAATATTCTATGATGGAAATGCAGAAATTGCCAGGCTATGGGTAAGTAATGCATCTTGAATGTTACCTGAAGACATGAGTCAAATGCTAATTATTAATGTAGAAGCTTTTATAGAAATAGTTGAAACTTGGGAGAAAAAAAAAAGCAAGATAAAGAAGTCTAACTTTTTTAGTTGTTATCTTTTGTAGGGAAAAGTACAACTTACCTTACCTGCTTTGAAAATATATTCAGTTACGAAAATTTTAAAATATGGTTTCTATAGTCAGAGCAGACTCAGCACAATCAGTCTAAAATGCTGTTAGAAACTCATTGTACAGAATGAAGTAGGTGTCTGAAGGAATTAGGTCTTCTCTGAAGCAACACAGGCTGCTTTATCCAGGGGAATCTGTTATAGAGAGTAGAAGGGTGCTTTTGTGAGGTACCTTGTCCTTGAAAGAATTTCTTGTGCTTTTTAAGAGATCTGAAGAGGATGAGCTATTTAGTCTTGTGGACTCTTTCAGGTTTTTTCTGGTGACGTTAAGGTCAGGATTGAGGAATGTCAGAGCAGCTGTGGCTGAAGGCAGCTTACAAGGACTTGCTGATGCTTCCTATGTCCCCTATTTTTTAACAAATTGTTATGAGTCCAGAAATGACAGGCTTTGGCAATAACTCAAAATACTGGTAGCTACATATTTGATAGAGAATGATTGGGCAGAAAGTGATTATTTCTAAAAATTCCCATAAGTTGACTTTTGGTTATTGTCATTGCAGTGTACAGAATTATTTTATTTTTTAAGTTTAGCTAATATAGAGTTTACCTTCCTCTCACACAAACCAGAATGTGAACCTACCCATTTTTATTTACCACTGTGTGATGTCACTGAATGATGATACAGTCTGCAGTAACTTGGAAAAGAATAAATTGTTATTGCAGCTGTACCTTATTTTTGTTCATAATGAGGTGATATCTCCATGTGCACCCATCTAAAACTGTGGTTTTTAGAAGTTTTACATGACATTAAGATCATAGCTGGGTTGCAAGAACCTCTGCATGAAACAGAAAAAGAAGGTGGTAAACTGCTGTTACATACTTCTTTTTTCCTTCCAGAGCTGCAGTTTATATGGTCTTAGTCTCCTGACAATCACAAAGATGAGATGTAGCCCTAAGTGCAATCTTGCCAGAATTCATGACATGAGTCTGCTGCTTCGAAGGAAGAGATTCATTTAAAGTGAGGTGCTATTAAAGAATTCAGGTGATGACATAATACATGTAATCTTTCACAAAGATGCTTATTGAGAAACTGTCCCTCACACAGGCAAAACCTTTTCTGAAGATCCTTGCCTTCAGCCCACTTCAGTACGATTCAGTACTTCTGCCTGTGATCAGTTGCTTATTTGTCCCTGCAGACCTATCTGTGGGAGTCAACCAGCAAGGGTATACTAACTCATATAAGTAAAGGAAGACTTTGAAAGAAGAAACCTTGTCTAATGTGGATATGTATGGCAGCTGCACATACTTGAATTCTCTGAAAAGGGTACTCCACTATCTCTCCCATCACATTTAGAGACACTTCTATAGGTTTTATGCATGAAGTTTTAAATATTAGGTAAAAAATCTGAGGATAAATGAATAGCAGCATGTCAGGAATTACCTATTTGCCTTTTGTTTGAGGTCATCACTTCACCCATTTGCTTTCATGAGCCCTAAAAGATTTGTTCTATACTTCACTTTGCAGACTTCCCAAATTTCTAACATTCATGATATTTGGGTAAAGCAGAACTGCAATATTAATTGAAATTTTCACTTTCGATAACTGTCTGAACAATTCTTCAAGATACTATGTGTTCTGAAAGTTAAATGGACAGAATTTTGAAAATTGCTGTACTGCAATCAGAACTCCTTTCTCCAGTGCAAGGACCTTCTAACACTACTGGGTAGCAATGCATAGAGTACAATACATTAATATTGCTTTAACGTGTTCAATGGTACATAAGAATGTAGTAATTAGGAACTAAGGGATTCTTTTTGCTATGGTTTGATGAGGTGGTCAATTACCTGTGCTGTATGACAGCAAGTGGTACAATCAGTTTAACTTAACTTAATCAGTTTAACTTAACTTAATAAGTACATTGACAAAAAAGGCCACTGTGATGTACATTAGTTGCACTGAAAAGGTTCTTTTGAGTTATTACCAAAGTAAAACCTCAAATATCAATTAATTTAATTTGTTTAGAGCAGTTTACACTTTAGACATCATCAGATTTTTTGCTATCACGAATTGTACCTTACAGTAGGTAAATTATAAATGTCTAACCAGTAAGTGAACATTTGGATGCAGTGGCTACTTAAACAAGATTAAAGGTAACAATTTAACTAGAATTTGCCTTTAACTGAAGCTCTTGAACTAAGATTGATAGAAAACAGTTTTTGAGAAGAAATAATGCATACTGATTTATATAAAATGCTGTTCACTGTATTTTCCTTTTTGTATTAGATTTAATGAATAGATATGCCTTTTTTATTTTGTGGTACCCTACCATTAAATGATACCATCATTTTTTTTCTGCCTAAATAAATTCTAATTCTTGTCACCTTCTATCTCTACATGAAGATTTGAGACATTATTCCTAATTGAGATTTTTACTGAATATCTTTTAAAGATAAATTTGTTTTATTCTTTCATCCACTATTTAAAAGAATTTTTCACATTTTTATCTTCTAAAGGAATTGTCAATGAGAAACTAAAACTGCGTAGACTATACATTAAAATCACTTTAGTTTTTAAGCTGTCATGAACTGTTTCAAAAAATGCTAAGTTGCTATTGTTTAATGTCTGTCATTTTATAATGCTTTAGAAGTTATCTATCCTGTAAAATTATTAACTGATGCTAAAATTGCCTTGTAAGTATTAGGACAATAGCAATTTTGTAACAGCTGGGACACTGCCAATGTAAGATAAGTACATTTTGCTCTGTAGATTCATAAAGTGCTTTGAAATGGTTTGTAACTGATGGATGGATGCATTTTCTAAGTGTAGAAAGCAATATTTTGTAGAGGGAAATGGCTTGAAAGCTGACACACATGCATGCAAATGCCATTCTCTTCAGTAAGTAATTTGCTTTTTCTTTCAAAAGCATAAATGGCATAGTTAGACACATTATTTTGTATATTGCACATAACAATACAAGATGCACAAAAACAGCAAGTACAAAACATTTCATATTGATAGAGGAACCCATGGCTGTAGTATATGATTAGCATAAATGTATACACACTGAAGAAATGCCTTTAGGATTAAAAAGTAAGGCTGAAAACAGGAAAAGTTCTAACTTCAAGAAATTAAAATATTTAGAATATACTCTTTATTTCTCAGTCTTGTACCTTTTATAATTAATTAAGTCATGTGGGGCCTGAATCAGACCTTAGTTATGCTCAGTACTCCATCTTAATTGATGGTGCCATATCAGGCTTTCACTTTGAAGACAGATCAGCTAGATGAATCCTTACAGTGTTCGTATGTCAATGACAAAACCCAGGAGGATACTGCTCTGATGTACCTATAGCATATAGGCACAGGTAGCATAGAGGCAATTTGTCTTCTTACATTTTAAGAACCATTAAATGCTAAAACTGATTTCTATCCTTGTGGCATATTTGTGGTTCATATCACTGTATCATTTAGACTGTCTGCATTGTAAAAACACTAGCGATGAGAACTTTTGGCCAGCTTCTGTAACAATCTTTCATGGTAAGCTGGTGTTTTTGGTCTTTGCCCTTGGAAATTTCTATGCCTACTCAGCTATCCGACCTTGAGGAGTGACAGCCTCCCTGAACAGCTGAGAATAATACAGCTAAGTCTATACTGAGTAAGTGAAGGAGTCTCAGACTTAGTCTGGAAAATGGTCCCCAATGAAATCTCTGGAATATCAGCTTAAGCAGGTCTATTCAGTGTGATTAGTGTCAACATACGGCCTTTTTGTTTAAAGAAAGGAACATTTCCTTCATAAAAACTTGTTAAATTTCTCATTCAACAATTATTGTAATCATGACCTCTATTGTTCATCATTTCCACTAAAATTTCTGCTTCTACATCAGCTTCTTTCTTAAGATATATATTCCCATTAGATACAAAACAGCCATTAATTTTAATGGAAACTATGCTCAGAAATGGAGTGAGAAAGATACCCAGGAGGTTTTGTCATATCTTTAAATTCAGTACCAAAAAAAAAAAAAAAAAGATTTGAACTAAAATCTGGTAATGAATGCACATTGTTGAAGAATAAAAATTTAAAATATATTTACATACTTCCTGAATTTATATTAAGAAGAATTGAAACAACACTTTTACTGGCTTGTGTGGCAGATTTCATGCTGCATCCTAAGGAATACTGCTCGTTTTGTGATACTGTAGGAAACAGAGAAGGGTGAATAGCTCATAGAAACAGCTTATCTGACAATCTGGGTCTTGTATTTTTTTTTTTTTTGTTCCTTGCTTGTGAACAGATGATATTAGTTTCTGAATTCTGTTTTTACAATATAAAACCATTTTATGTTTTATTTGTCACATAACTGTATATTTAAAATTCAAAATTTGAGCAGTAAAGTTGACTATAAACGAGATGGTTTTACTTCTGTTCCTGGACTTGATGCCTATAAAATACATGAAACAAAAGCTTGAAAAAAAGCTTTTTCATGGGAATAAGCTGTTTAAAAAAAATCTGAAGTTTTTTTGTTTATGTTTTTAAGTATTTGAACATCTTTTTTAGAATTAGCTGTCAGATTTTGTAACTGCAAAATTGTGGCAACATTACAATACATGTGACTGGTAAGAAAAATAAACCCACAAGCAAAATAATTCAGTTTGTCCTTCAGAAGACCCTTTGTGTATTAGAAATTGATTGACTCTATTAATAATAGGAATATTTTATTTTTAATTGAAAATCCTGATTGCTGTTCTTTAAAACTTTATCTCATAATACCTCTTTATCTTGAGGGATTGGTTTGTAGGAGGGAACGTGAGAAAAACATTTAATCAGAAACTGGCAAACAGTAGAGTGGCAAGAATTCGACGGTAAACAATACTTCTCCGTAAAACTGCCAGATTGAAAGGATCTGATAACTCCCACTTCTAGGATCTACTTGGACAATTTACAACTATTTTTAAGTGCTTATGTTTTTAGAAACAAGTTGTAATATAGGACCATGAAAATCAGTTTACCAAGACTAGGTTAGGTGTTTATCTGTATTGTATCTGCCCTAAGGAGAAAATTCAGAGCATGCCTTCTGTGATTTTGATAGCTTGTGTGACTGGAGCCCATAGGTAGAAACTGTGCCTTGGAAGACATAACATTTTTTTATGTATAATATATGTAACTTTAAAACATCACCAGAGATAAGCTGAAATTATAACCTATGCAATTAAAAACAACCTGAAGAAAATACCTGTGGACTATATTACAACTTGAGTAACTTTATAGATCTCTCTTGAAAGCAGTATTCAAATAAAATTTATTTATCATTTTGCATTACAAAAAATAGGTAACTGAGTTTTTTTGCAAAAAAAAAGAAAATAAAAATGCTGTGCTTTTGTGGAAAAAATGTGTGAGAGGATTAAAATATAAAAATATATAAAGTATTACTTTAATTTTAGAATTTACACTTTTCAGTTTTCTTTTCTTTATGCAAAAGAATAATTAATAGGGAAGAATGTGAGAAAAAAATGTGTTCATTAATATTTTCTCTTCTGTTATAGTTCTCCTGTTTTCCCTAATTGGCGTCACGTTTTTTTCCTGCAGATTTACTTCATCCTTTGTAAGAAAACAGACAAAAAAGCCCTTCCTAAACTAGGTAAGAAATTAAAGTCTGATTTTCCCTCTTTATTAGTCTTCTAGAAACTTTTCATAGTTGTGTGTGTGCACATGTAAAAATATTTCACATAACCTTACATCAGTCCTATTGCTAAGTAGTGAACACAACAAAGTTCTTAAAGCACAAACTGATCTTAATGTTCCTGAGAAATGATACTAAAACATTTGGGAATAACATGGGATAAGATTATGCTTATTTGAATAAATAAGTAATATGAACAAATATGTTTGCTTTCCCAGAGTTTGCATATTGATAGTGTGTAGTTACTATATGTAGTACAGTGGAGGAAAAGTCTGTATTTGATTTTACAATCATGAAGCTACTACTTCACTAAGTAATGCTAACTAGAGGCAGAAACTAGACACCACACTGGAAACACAAGCAATTCCTTTGTCTTAGCTTTCCATTCAAAGCCACTGAAAATTCTTTTACTTAATCTCATAATCATCTTGAAATATCTGACTCCTATATGCTGGGGTTTTTTTACAGCAGCCATGATGTTTGCATTAAAACTCCTTTCGTATCTTTTGAAAAAGAAAAAAAAATGGCTTAATGGAAATCGTATAAACAACTGACAGTTGCTGCTCCTTAGGAAAAAAAATTGTTTGTGAAGAAAATTCTTAGTGAGCATTTGGCCATGATTTAGGGGCCACTTTGAATTCTTCAGTTTGGCCTATTGTAAAGTAGATGGGATCATTTTCTTCTATACAATTTCTGCAATTCCACCTCTTATTTTAACACATAATTAGGAGTCAAGCATTCTGAGGGAGCAGGTTGCACAGAAGCATATTTACAATAGTGATTTGAATAGGTTTTATGTACTCTAGCTATCAAGGCACAGTAACCTTTAATCATAACAAAGACTGAAGTGAGAAGAAAAACTTGGTGATACTCTGTAGAAAGCCCTTGCTTGCCACACTCATAAGTCCATCATTCCCTATTTGCTACTTTCAGGCTGTGACTCAATAGCTAGTATTATAAGACTGAGATGAAAGAGCAAGATAGTTGCAAATAAATCATTATACACACGTTTTATTTTCAAAATGCAGTGGTCCTGGCAACAAAAAGCTTTACTTCCAATGAATCACTGGTGGGTACTTTCACATTTTAAAATTATGAAACACGTGAGGCTTTGGCAGGTTTCACTTACCTCCTCAAATTATATTTTATAAAATTTGCACATCTGTCATACTTTTTATCAACACTTTTTTAAGAAATTATTCCGCATGTATTAAAGAGTTGAGTCTGAACACTCTCTGAATAGGTCAACATCTAATGTTATCATCTCTTTGCAAGACAGAGAAGCAGACAGAGGTTCAGCACTGATTATGCACCATCTGTAAAATGCTGAGCTCATTTAGCTTCTATTAATTTATACATGCTTTGACTTAAGATTAAGATGCTTTGCATAGTGCAACTAGCATTCAGTCTTCTTAAGACTAACTCTTTTTCAGACTGAAATAAGATACCAGTAATACAGTTTTAGTATGGTCTGTGGTGATACAATCTATGTACCTGAGGTAGTAGGAACTGTTTACCTTTCATAGTAAGGCAGAAAAAAATTCAGACGCTGCTTTGAGATTCCTCTAACTTAAAGTGTGTGCAGCCTGTGATCTTGCATTGCTTTTCAGGTGATTCATTTTCAAGTACAAAGACACAAAATATAACAAGCTATTGAGTTCAAGGGTCTTATGAACTTGCTAGGAAAATCTGGTACTTTAAGTGCAAAAATCTTTTTCCCTACTTTCTTCTCTCTTTCTTTTCTGTCTGCCCTCCCTCTCCCCCCCCTCCTCCTTTTTGTCCTTCCCTCCCCCCCTCTCTTTCTTTTTGCCTCCCCCCCCCCCCCCCTCTGTCT
>WYDI02017632.1:0-30688 GCA_009867235.2 Psittacus erithacus | reverse complement strand
ACACACATACACATATATATATTTATACATATATTTTTATATATATACATATATAAAATATGTAATATTTTATCAGCCTCATCTGACTTGCTAAGGTTGTTTTGAATTGAAATCTTGACTTCCGGCAGAGTTTCAGTTGCATCCTGCTTTTGTATCATTTGCGGATGTAACAAGCATATGCTACATTCCTGTATCTGTTCTGTTAGTAAAAGCATTGAACACAAAACCAGTTCAGAACAGGCTGTCACAGAGCCCCTGTGATAGAGCCTTCTGTTTCGACCATGAGCCATTAAAACTTATTCTCTGGGTAAAGTTATTGAAGTAACTAAAATTTAAATAGTGGTGTAATCTTAGCCTTTTGTATCTTGATGCTGTGGATCTGGGATCTGTAGGAACACAAATCCAGACGTCTCCAGTTGTCAATAGTTTTCCTGGCTTTTATGAGAGTTACGTACAATGGGATCCTTGAATTTTCCCCATCTGGAAACAGTCCAGATTAAAAACTTAAGATAGGTTCATGCTGTTGCTGTTGGAGTGGAAGGACTGCTTCAGTTCTCTGACCAGGGTTGGACACATTGAATTTGGAGGGGGTTTCAAATGCCCCAGCTCATCTGCTGGCCAGCACCAGAGGTCTGTTTCCAGGCTACAGGACATGCTTTTCAGGCTGGCGTCCCCCAGGACTCGAGTGAGGTCTGCTCAGTAAAAGACATTTTTATTGAAGGAGCTGTTACTAATCCCAACAGGAGCTGAAAGAACAGGATTAATTTAAAGCTAAGTAGCAGATGGGAGTGTTGTACCTGTATGTGAAGTGTGGACTCTTTGGTGTAATCTGTTTTCACTATACTCATTGTTGGGGATTTTGACCTTTACTGTATCCCATTTCCCATCCTGTGATCTGTATAATCTTGTAATGTGTTGAGAGCAAGTTGTTTGCTTTATGCACTACACTTAGGTCTTGCACTGCCTGTTTTTATCGTATCTGTGTTATTCATTGAGCTTTTTAGAAGGCCTAGCTCACACTTAAATACTTTACTCTTTAGTATCTCTGTTCGATTTTCCTCATCACGCTGGTGTGCTTTTGGTAACTGAAGACAGCCAGATGCAAGCTGATCTGTGTGTTAGAGGAAGAGACTCCCTCTGCTGATAAGACCTGATTCTGGAGCATATCAGTTCAGGTAGTGGAAGAGAGGAGGGCTAGTGGAGTTCCAGTATTTCCCCCTCAGTGAAAGTGCTTCTCTGGAAAATAGGTAAAAGTCATCCTTTCAGGACCTGTATTCCTTGCTACATGTCTTTCAGAAGCCTAATTATTGCTGACTGGTTGCTTAGCTCCCCTGAGAACAGAAGATTTACACAATTACGCATGAAAGGCAACAGTTTTGCTCATCTCCAGAAACTTTAAATGTTTTTATTTTGTGCCTGAATTATTTGGGTGAATTATATTTTCATTTATTTATCTTTTCATGGGCTTTTGAACACCTTTCAGTTGACTCAGTGCCCTCTTTTGCCTTTGATCCTCTGAGGAGGATAAAGAAATGTGGATAAATAGCATTTAAAAAATAAAAAAAAAAGGAAAAGATTTTCATGTTGTTTGGGTTTTTCTTTAACTGGGGAGAGAAGGGACTGGTTGAGGATGAACTAAAATGTGTATCTGATTGCTTGGACAAAGGAAAACCTATTGGCCATGGTAAGATTTGGTATAATGAAATCTTCAAGGGTGGCAGCTATCAAAAATATTTGGATTGCAAACAAAGATTTCCCTATACTGTATTCAGACTACAAGAAGAGACCCTCATCAGGAGAAGTTCAGTGATCTCTAGGTCACTAAACTCCTGACACTTGCTCAGGTAGCTGAATAGTAGATTGGTTATTCCCATGCAAAGTTTACTGAAAGATATTTTTTGACTGTTTTTTTTTGCCTAGAGTTTGGGATGTAAGAGAAATTGAAAGTTGGAAGGCTGGTTGTTATAGCCTGGTTATAGCCTGTTGGGTGGTTGTTACAGCCCGTTGTAGCAAGCTACTCTAAGTGTACTGGATGGTTCTGGTAGCTCCTTACTAGAAGAAAACTAGGGGAGGTTTAGACTGGATATTAGGAAAAATTTCCTCACCAAAAGTGTTGTCCAGCACTGGAACAGGCTGCCCTGGGAAATGGTGGAGGCCTCCATCTCTGGAGGTGTTTAAAAGACATGTAGATGTGGTGCCTGGGGACAGTGGTGGACTTGGCAATGCTGGGTTAATGGTTGCACTCGGTGATCTTAAAGGTCTTTTCCAACCTAAACAATGCTATGATTTTGTGAAACCTGTGTAGAAGGGTTGTGTGGCTCAGTGGTCACTTAAGAAATGCTGGGAGACGTCTTGTATTAGACATAAAATGGAGCTTTAATCCCGTGTTGATCACTGAATACCTGTTGCATGAGTCTTTGCAGGAATTTCCGGGAGTGATGAGTTAACTGTTGAGTTTTGGCGAAGCTCAGAGCAGATGATGCATTTCACTGGCATGAATTTTCCTGGTATTTTCAAGAAAACAAAGTTTTATTTTTCCTTTCTGCTGTGAATTGAGGTATAATGCTTGCTGTATCCTGTTAAATAGCAGCAGAACTTAGCAATGGTGGCACAGCTGGTTTTACTTTTATAATAATATAGCAAGTTTCATTGCCTGGGAAGATGTGATAATGAAGCAAAGTTCTGTTAATGCAACAGTAGGGTCCTTTGGCAATGTGACTGTAAGATGGAGAGTTTAATGTCTCTGGAGTGGGGTTCCTTCTGGAAAAAAATCCAGATAATTGAAATGGGGGTGGATGGGAAGAAGAGATGGACATGGAAGAGTGGAATGCTGAGTGCCCGTAGGGTCGGGTATTCCACAAAACTGCTGGGCCATGGTTCATGTTGGGTTTGAACAACTCCAGAAGTGGTTTGCATTATGGAGACCTAAAGAGGAGACAGCATTTCTGCAACAGCTTATTAATATAGAAGTGATTTTTCAACCTTTCATCTCTATTGGGGTCCCTTGTGAATGATCTGTCATTGCAATATATGTGTCCTCCCCTTCATTTGAAATATTTGTAGGGAATTGCACACTGAGAAGCCTACTAGCCTTAGGAGAGCTGTTCTGAAAAAGAAGGGGAAAAAAGAAAAGGCAAAAAGCTCAAGGTTATATACCAAAATCAGTAACATACGCTCAGAAGAAGATAATACCTGGTGAATGTCAATTAAGTACTTTCTCAGCTAATAAATAGCTTAGGAGGTATAAAATTTAATACTCCTAAAATTGCAGAAGCCTTTGAAGAACACTTAAATTGGACTCGCTGGAAGCAGGAGATTTAATACTGACCTGTTTGGAGGTGATTACTGAAAAAAACATGATGGAGTGACGCTACTTCTTGAGTATGGAGTCTTTTGGGTTTAAGCTTTTTTTTTTTTAGGTAGCTTGTGAAACAGTTTATTTTTAAGTTCTTGTGAAACACATTAGCTGTATTGCACTAGTAGCCAGTGTCTTATTTATGAGGCTAATTCTGAGTGTTTCTGAAGGCTCAGCTGGCTTGGGAGGAGGTTACTCAGCCACAGGAATAGCATGAATAGAAACTCCCCGTAGTTTTTTGCATGGCCATGCCATGTTCTGCTTACTTTCAGTCTTAAAAACATAAATCTGTTGCCCATTTAAGGATCTCAAGCACTAGAATAATTTTCAGTTTCCTTCTTCTATAACGAAGAAGTTTTTTACTGTGAGGGTACTGAGGCACTGGCACAGATTGCCCAAACAACTGGTAAATGCTCCATCCCTGGCAATGTTCAAGGCCAGGTTGGACAGAGCCTTGGGCAAGAATGGTTTAGTGTGAGGCATCCCTGCCCCTGGCATGGGGTTGGAACTGGATGATCTTAAGGTCCTTTCCAACCCAAACCATTCTATGATTCTGTTCGTTACCCGTCATGGTCACCTGTGGGAAACAAATGAGAGATGTGCATACTGTGTCTTGGTCAAAGTCTCTTCTTTTGAGAGGAGAGCAGATAAGCAACAGAAACTGCTCACAAGTCACCGTGATGTGATGTAGTAGTTCTGAGTTTATTTGGAAACCAGAGCAATCCACACTTTGCCCCAGTTGGTTTCCTTTCTGTTGAGCAGTGCCCCTGGTTTTTCCAGACATGTGGTTTTTCCTAATCCCAATGGCAGTCGTTTTTTTTGGCACTTACAGTTAGGAGGAAAAAAAAAATAAAGTAATACATGGCATTTGTTTTGGCCCTAGTCATGACTCATAAATAGGAACAACATCTGTGCTGATAGTTTTTCATGATATATAACCAGATTGAACGAACAAAGTTTTCATTTATTGCTGTTCTTTTGCCATTGTTATATTTATGGAGCTCCAGTGTTGAGTGAAATTATATGCTTATGTATATTACTCATGTATAGATGAGGATTTATATACATCTTGTGAATTTTAATTTAGCCACCGTATATTTTTAAGCTAAAAATGGCTTGTTGCCTTTCCCTGAGCCTTACAAAACTTTTTCAAGATCCTTCCCCAGTCTCACTCTGTTGAAGACTCATGCTACTGCCAAGTCTACACCAGTCTTTTAATTAGCAGACAATAAAAAGAGAAGTGAAGCTTCCAGAGGATGTAAATCCTTATAATCCTGAAATGATGTAAATCAGTGCAACTCATGAAGTCATTGGGGGTATTCTGACTTACATCTACTGAAAATCTGGCACATAATATTCCTGCTGGTCTTTTCTTTTGCCCAATAGTTGCTCTACATAGAGTTGGCACTGCAGACAAAGTGCTCTCTTCCTGGCTGTCAGAGGGTGGCACGGCTTCCAGCACTGCTGATTCAGCACAGCAAAGGCCATTTTCCTGATTTCTTTGTGTGCTAGATTAAATGACTCTGCAGGCTGGACCTGAGCCACAGGCCATAGTTTTACAGCCTTATAACATGGTATCCTAGCCCATGGCATCTGAGATGTCTGGCTGTGCATGAAGCTCTTCTGCTTTGCTATAAAGGATTTTTAGATTTGGCAGTGTGTCTCTTTATAAGCTAATGCCAGCAGTACTGAAAATATTTTGATTGTCTAGTTGAGACGTAATAAAATGGGGTTCTGTTAATTGAAGGAAGGGATATCACGGGGATCAGTGTAGTATGAAAACTCCACCGTGTGTGTTTGTCATGGCACATGGCAACATTTCTTTAGATTTGCCTTATGGAATTGCAGGATAACAAATAATGAATGTAAGTTTTTAATGAATATAACATAACAGTAGCACCAAGGAGGTGTCCTGTCTAAGTTCTGGGGATTGTGCCATGAGAGCTGCGTGAGTGACTTACCAAAATGTTGGGAAATCCATTTCCTTGTGTGTCTCAGTATATGAACATTTCTTGTCTAGCCTGAGTGGGTTTGGAATTGAACCAAGGGGGTGAAGCAGTGGGATGCACTTTGTGGTGAGCTTTGTCTTGCTCACATCCTACAGATCTGAGAAGTGGGATGTCTGTGACTACTATAATAGGCACATGGGCAAAGGCAAAAGCATGTTTTCTGTTCACTGACAGCTACTGGCTTTGTGTCTTAAAAAAGCGTAGCCAGCTCTGTTTGTGCTCTCCAGTTGGGCTTCAGTATTGCAGCTCATAGCAAATAGGTCTGGCTTTCTTTGGACATGTACAGTTGATGTTCCAGTTTACCCTCTCCCCTCCTATGCTCATGATCCATCCAGAAAGGACTCTGGTGAATCAAGAAAGCAACACTGTTAATGAGGGGAGAAGAGGTCAGATAAATCAAAGTAAAAGCCATCTTCATAAACCAAGTGTTCCAGTGAAGTTGAGACTATGCTTAAAAGAATTTTCACAATAAGTTAAGAAGTTTCGTTCCGTCTCTTCTGCCTCGTGTCTAATCACATTGTTTTCTCACTATAAGGGCTTTCATTGTATCAGAAGGAGAAGCAGCCCATACATGTGGTTATCGTTGAGTTGCCTTATTGCTTTTCAGCTTTATCTCTCTGGTTTAAAAATAAATAAATAAATAAATGAGTGCCACCAGCCAAAACCTCCTGGTTTTAATACAAAGAAGGATGTGTTTTTACAATTAAAAAGTATTACTGAGTCAGGACATTTTTCTGACAGTAATTCCCAGAGTGTGATGCAGAGGTGAAGTTGATGTTGCTGGTTTCAATGCCAACACAAAAACTGGCACATGAGGAAAGTTCTTTCTGAGCAGTTTATTCCAGTTTCTGAACCCTAGTTCAGTCTCATGGTATCAGGTAGCGCTGCCAAGCAGAGGGTTTATCTATTGATTTCTGAATGTATTGTGCAGTTAATCTAAAACTTCATTCCCCAGTGGAATTTCTATTCAGAAGGCTCTAGCCAAGCTCAAGAAAGTTATTTGATTTGGGACGTTTGAAAGAATAATAAAAGAAGGATTCATGCCATTGGATTTTCATGAGCCCAGTCTTCTAGTAAAATAGAGAGGCATCCATGATGGTTTGGTTCATTATTTGGGAGGAAAGCAGAACACGGAGATCTCTTAAGTTTTACTGGCTGAGAATTTGCAATTATGAAACTGTTCAGAGGAAAGTTATGAGGAGAGTTTTGGTGATATAACAAAATATAAAAACTAATGGGTTAGTGCAGCTTTGATTTTTCATGAATTTATTGCTTAAGTTCTTTGCTGTTTGGCCTTTTCTGCAGATTTTTAAACTGGTAAAATTTAGTGCTAGAAATGAATAAATGTATTTTCCCAATAACAGAAATGTGGCCAGGGAATTGCACTATATATGCCAAGGGACCTTGCCCCTCAGATGTTTCCAGCATCCTTCAAATATTAAAGGAAACTAAACCTTTTAAAAGAGCTATAGCAGGAGAGTAGGTGGTGCTTTATGGACATTCTAGTTATTAAAATGTTCATTACTTTTTCTAAGAACTTAATACAGGAATAAACAATATGTGTTGCAATAAAAAACACCAAAAGGAATTTTGCTGTTGCGCGGACTGGTATTTCTTCAGCTGTTGTATGTAGTGCAGGAGTTAGAGAAGGAAGTGGATGAGATTCAGTTGGTAGTGAAATGAAAAAAAGAAATTGAAATATTTTTGCCTTTTCAAGACCACAGTCCTGGCTTGCTAAAGTCAATTGCCTTTAACTTCACAGTGCCCATGACTGATCCAATAATAGGTTTATACTGTTTCATTAGGATGTTGTCCAATTCAATCAAGGAAAGTGAACTTGTGTCTAAGAAGTGATTCCATGTCAATGTTTCTTGTCTTGGGAGCCCTGTAGCTTTTTAGAGATTATGGTTATTACTTCCTTGGGTTTAGAGGTATGCTTGTTGCTCTTTTTTATGCAAAAAATGCAACTCTTTGGAGGTATGTAATTAACCTGAGGCATTATTTTATTGCATACCCATGTGGGAAGCTGGAAATGAAGACTATGCATGAGGAATTATATGGGTGTGGGGCAAAATGTTAGAACAGCTATGCAGTTAGTCTTTGTCAGCAGCATTTACAGTTTCTTCAGTCCTTGTGGTGAGTAGCCTAGCAGAATTTATTGGTGAATAGTTAATTTGCTGAAATAGGCTGATTTTCTTGAGTAGGCAGAAATTACATCTTCTTTAATGTCTCAGATTAACTTTAAATGAAAGGCCAAATCCAGATTTGACTTGCTCGTCTTCCCGAACTCCTGTTTAAGCACTGGGTGAATAGGACATGTAGGATTTGGCTGAGTGAAATGTTCAGAGTAACGTAATTTGCTGGACCTGGGGTAAAGGCCTGCTAGCATTTAAAACTGGGCGAGAGATCCAAGTTTTTGAACCAGATAGGAAACAAGTGGGGTTTTTTCTATTTTTTTTTTTTCTTTTTAATCCCCCATGTAGAAATAAATGCTTTAGAATACCTGGAACATACACCAGTATCACTTCACTGCTGAGAACTGAGTAGCTGTGTAAAATTATATTGACCTGAGGGGATCAAAATATAGAAGTGGCCATGCACTTAACTGTGGAGGAATCAAACTGTTTTACTGATAACATTTTATTGATTCATCCTCTCTCAGTGTTACAAGTAGCCTGAAGCTTCGCAAAATGAGCTGGCAATGTTTTTGTGTTGTGGACGTTGCGGCATTGCAGCTCTTTATAGGTACTGAAATTTTATATATAGGCTGAAAGCTCACGTAATTATTGTGATTTGTAATGACTGCGACTGCAGATGGGGCTTCCCAGAGGTTTCATTTCAAGCTAGATAACTAGTAATTCCTCTTTTCTGTTTAAGAATCTGTTGTCTGTCCTCTTCTCTGCAGCTGTTGAGGTTTCTCTCTGAAAAGCTGAACTGTATCTCTGGCTTAATGAAGATGCGTAAAATGATTGAAATTGCCTTAACAAGGCAGCGCTCTTCTGTGGTAGCAGTGAAAATGTGTCTTGCTGTTCGCAGGGGATACTTTGTCCTTTTCATAAAGGAACCATGGTTTTTTAACCATATTATAAAAATAATAACAATAAAAAAAAATCCTTCTTACGGCAAAAGCTCTAAGAAAATTAATGGCTTAGAAAAACCACAATGGCAGATTGTGAGTTTAACCTGCATGTGTTGACTAATTAAATTCTTTTGAAGGAGCTAATTTCGTGTATTTTATTTAATTAAGGCTTACTTAAGATTTTAATGATGTGGGTCTTTTCTCTTCAGTAGAATGCCATATTGACTCATGACATATTTTTGCACAGGCTTCATTCTGCCATGAACAACAGTAGCTGCAAATAGGAGCGCTTGATAAAGTATCATTAAATTAGCTTATTGTAGTTGCAGATTTTTATTATGCTACTTCACTAGGATATGAATTGATTGCGTTGTACTTGCTGTTTTTTAAAGGTGCAGCATTGTTATTGATTATGCTACTTTATCTCAAGTGTTTCATCAGCCTGCTGGCAGGCTCATTCCCTCTACAATTTTAGAAAGTACTAGCCTTTGTATTTTCTTCCTGTGTATTTCATCTGTGTGCGTGTCTTTTTTCCTGTTGTAAAGACACGGAAAGATACTGTGCTTCATGTTTGCACCATGCCCTTGTGCACAGCTGCTCTCCTCCATCCTGGGGCTTTGGTTGCTGCCACAGGAAGGTGAAATGGTCAGGTCCCTCTCAGAAGTGCTGTTGAATGGTCTGTTGTCCTGGGCTGATTTCCAAGGAATCAGGTTTACTAATGCTGGGGGCAAGATCAATTCTGGTCTAATTTTATGGCATATGCTTTGGAACAGGGGTTTTATCTATGCAGTTGGTGTGATTGTTTGTAAGGCAATGTATGTCACAAATGAAGTTGGAAAAACAAGAGCCTACATCTTGGGTAGTCCAAGCTTTCATATATTTTTCCATGTTAACTTGAATAGTGGATTTCTTCTGTAAATCTTAGAATATGCAGACCTACTTCAATACTAAGTGTATTGGAAATGTATTGCTGTCAAGGCTTGTCCATCTAATTAAATTCCCTTATTAGCACTGAAGCTGCAGTCTTCCAGAGAAGACATTAGATGAATAATCTTTCCAATTTATCTAGGTTAAAACTAGGCGGCCTTTCATCAAATGCTAAGCTGAAAGTCCAACAACAACATATGTAAGTGTTGCTCTAGTCTCCCTTTTTGTGTGATCTGTGGTAATTCAGTATATTCCTTAAATATAAATTGGTATTCCAGCTGTCTGTGAAATATTTTCAGACTTCAATTATCACGAGCGCTTGGTGCTGTGAGGGCTCTGTCACCTTGTGCTTCAGGCTGACTTCCAGCAGTGATGTCTTTTATACGTTAATGAAGTTTACTGTGATTCACTTTGACATATGCTCAGCCAATGTAAGAAACTTCTTGTCATAAAGTCCCACTGATCCACAGGGGTTGTTTGTGCTCTGTCGTGGTGATTGTTGTCCCCTTAACAGAAAAGGGAATAACAAGAGTTTGATGGGATAACCAAAGTACTCAAATTTGAGTCAGAGCACTGATGTATTTTCTAACAGGTGGGGGACTTGCCATTGGAGGGAGCCACCAAGTGAAATGAAATATGCTTTGACCCTTGAGCTTTGCAGATGAGGTTTGAGTGACTGCCAGCAGATGTGCTTTCGCCATGGGTAATCAATTGATCCCATGGAATGTGTGCGACAGGTGAGAACAACCAGCGGTACTGCAGTCCTTTGGCTCCAGGAGCACCAGGGGCCTTTCTTGCGGGGGATCAGGGATGTTGCAGGTGTGAATACCTTGTTTCCTTGTATAGAGGCAAGAAAAAACTGTCCTTATGGCAGAAGAAAGTTCTGCACTAGTTCAGGGTTGTTAATGAAGAGTATCATCATAATACTGAGCAGGAGATGTTTAAAGATTGCCAGAGGTCTCAAGAAACAAGATATTTATGCTAATTAGACTATTTGCTTGTCATCTTTATTCACTACTTTAAACAACAAAAAACCCTCAAGTGAAATCAAAGCGTGGTAGAACATGTTTCTTCAATCTCCTTGATCAAAGCTTATGGAAGGAGGGGAATACTGCTTGTAACTATTTCCTCAAATAGAGATTCAAGATACATTCTGTATTGTAGCATAAGGACTTTTATATAGCCTAGGTGGTGGCAAAGTGCTGATTAACATCTTTCAGGTGTTAGGTAAACATCCTGCTCCCTTTGAGGCGTACGTGTGATCACTTAGTATTATTTTTTTTTAGGCTGTGACAGAAATGAATGGTTTCAAATAATAAAAAACCCCACATGTGTCTTGTTTATATTCTTACACATTGATTAATACTGGTTCAGAGTGTCCTGGTCTTCTTCTGTAATTACCTCTTAATCTTTTCTTAGGTTGCAAATAATTTTTGAGATGGAGATTGCAGTTTCCTGACCTGAGTTTGTAAGGCATCCAGCATAGTGGGATCCTGGCCGTGTGTGGGGTGTCCTAGCTTATATCTTGAAGGAAATAATTAATAAAACAAATAGGAGATGCCTTTGGGTAGCTGTTCAGTCTCCTGCTCAGATACTGGTTTACAGCAGGGTGGTAAATCTGTCCAGATGATGATGATGATGATTATTATTATTATTATGTTTTTGGTGGTGGTTGTCTATAAGGACATGTTTTTTTCAGAAAGGTCATGAGGCAGAAGAAAGGCAGTTGCTAGATTTGAATAATTGAGAAAGGGGGCTCTTCAATGTTGATCATATGTGGATGGGAGAAAGTAACAGAAGAGAAATGGACCCAGGGAGGAGGCAGTAATCATATGCAAGGACCCTTAGACAGGGATAGACAGCCTGAGTGATGTTGCAGAGGTTGGCTTGGCTGGTGCTGTAGCACAGGAAGTTTTGTGTCTTATTGTGCAGTCTGGAAGGAGGACTAGAAAATGCCAAAGAAAACAGAAAGAAGCCTGCCATAATTGTGACACAAGATAATCAGGAAATAATATAGTACAGTGCAGGAGCTCATGTGCTGTCAGCCACTGATGTACATCTTACTCCATTCTCAGCTTAATAACTTGCACTGAAAATCTTTAGTCAGAAATCAGCTGATTTCTTTGTTTCTTTTCATTCTGCTCCTTCTAGATAAGGGAATGAAAGGATTACTCCATAGATGTGTAATTCAAATGTCAATGTTCTGGCTCATTACAGAAACCAGCGCTGCCTACGGGAATGAACAAAGCATCAGCATGATACCCCATCTGATCACCTACCCAAGCACACTCTTAACAAGCTCAGGAACCCCACCAGCCTGGAGGATTTCCTACTACGGGAATTCCTCACCTGTGCTTCTGTGGCTGACTTGTTTTGAATTCTCAAGTCGCAGATTGTGTGTGCACAGGTCACTTTGAAGGATTTTTTGCATCCATGTCCTTTAGTCCCCTTCTCCTGCTGTCTCAGTTGTCATGTTTATTTCTAGATAAATAGATTAAATCATTTGGAAGAAAAGTGGGCCCAGTGTCCTAAGTAAGTAAGAATGTATTTATTAATCCGTAAAGAATAAAGAGGGAGTTTCAAAGTTGCATGCTCTGAGTGGTACCGGGCTGGCCAAAACTTCGCTTTTTTTGGCCCTGTCTTTTGAAACTTTCCTCCATTAAAACTTTAGTTCAATGTCTCTAAATGCACTTCTACTCAAAGGTGTGCCTAAAAGCATGGGAGAGACCAAGAAGGGATGAGGGTAGGAGATAGGAGAGCTCAGTGAAGGGTCTGCTGGGTTTCAGGGGGAGTTTAATTTATGATGTTAACTTTTTTCAGCAGTTGGCATGCTGTGACCTTAAGGGAAGCTCTTGCAGACTGAGCATTCACTATTCTGGGAGAAGAAGTTGCGTGTTTTGTGCATGCCTGTTTTACTGCCATATATGGGTCCCCCTGAACTGGGAGGCCAAGGGCAGTGGCAAAAGGTCTGATTTAAGGATGAGAGTTACGAGATGGCGCTTCTGCAGAGTAAGGTTCTAAGAACAAACACATCAGTGTTTAAAGCTTTTTAACAGCACTCTGTAAGGTTGGGTTCAGAAAATGTTTTAAAACTGGAAAATAAAAACGACAACCAAAAAAAGGGGAAAAGGATGTGTTTGCCTGCTTGCATGCAAGTAGCCCTGAATAGCTGATGGCTTCATTTTTACTTATTTATGGGCAGATTATAGAGGTGCATCTGTTCCTCCTCTGTATACAGTCAGGCGTCTCAAACTTCTAAGATACTTTTTGACATTCTTTGAAGATTTAATACCAGGTGGAGGACCAGTTAGAATTCCAGATATCCTCAGCTTTCAAAATAATGCTCCTGCCTGAAAATTCTTCTTACTTTTGCTCCCAACTTTAATGAGGCGCAGCCGAAACATCATAATAACGGAGGCAGAAAAAAGGGAAAAAGTCCAACCCAACAAGTCACAAGAAAATCTTTTCACATGTTTACAGTAAAGCCAAAATATTTGTGCTGTGTTTATTTAACTTAGATGCTACTTATTGGTTTATTCCAGTAATGTCATTTTTGTAAGATGACACATCCCTGAGCATTTAAGTCAGATCCCAGAACAGGAAACGCTTAGCTGGTCTCAAGCTTTTATTATTATTACAAGTTGCTTATACTGCCGTCAGTTAAAGAGGGCAAATAGCTGCAGATAAAGCTCTTTGCCTGCCGTTAATTGTGAGAGTTAAGTACGTGCCTTTAGATCGCAAACAACCCGATCTGCATGTGCAATCAGGCAGCTAGGTATCCTGTAGCTTGCCTTTCTACATCTTAATTGTGTCTGTAGGATTGTGTCTGCAGAATGGGAAGCTTTGTTTTAAAGATCACACCCCTAGAAGAGAAGAGCAGGTCAGCTGTCTCGCTGGGGAGTTTTGTTTGCTTTGCTTTTTTTCCTCTGAATTCAGTCACTCAATCGAGTAAATGCATACACACTCGTTGAAAGTAGGGCCTGAGGAATCTGACACTGGCCATCAGTTAGTGGATTTTGCTTAGTAATTGCTTCATCTATTCAATACTATTGAAAATGCCCTTGAGCAGAATATAGCTGCAGGGAACAACATTCTAAAGCAGCAACCTAATTAATGAATCTCATTGCCACTTAGATGAGCATTATACACTTGGCCTTGTTGTCAGTATAGATCTGTTCCTACGACATTATATATTTGTCCAGAGAACTGGTGTGATTATTAGAAAACTGAATAAAGTGGGTTTGGGAGGCTGGTGTGTTAGTGTCCGTGAGTGCAGTGGATTGTACTTGCAGTGTGCAGTTGCATTCCTGACATTATGTGTATCACCAACATCTTGTGGCTGTTTGGAGCAATAAATGAATTCACTTCTATCTCAGTAGCTGTGGCCAAAATGATTTACTGCATTTAGATCAAGTGAAAACAAAGCAATCATAGCTGGAGTCTGAAAGTAGGTAAATTGTTTTCACATAGTAAAAGGGAGAGCAAAACAGAAGTAGGATTTTGGTTTTTTTTTCCTATTTAATATTTAAAACCCCACAAGCTTTTGTGTGTATCCGGTGAGCACCTGGTTTTTGTAAGCTGGATGGCAGGATGAAGTGTTTGTCTCCAGGTGAGTAAACTGGACAATGATACCTGCCGGGGAGCACATTTATCCTTTGGAATTAGCCACAGCACCTTTCAGTGCTGATCAGTCATTTTTAAGTCAGGGAGCATCTGGGTTGGTCATTAGGCAGCAGAGAAATCAAGTAGGGCTAGTGGCAGCGTGTTAGACGGAGAGAATTGAAGTACATGAATTTTACTGATTTATTGTCCTGTACATCCAACATGCACACAAGCAGGTCTTAACGCTGTGTAAGAACTGAATGGAAGTTCTGTTCTGCTCTTGCATGTCTCCTGAATCAAGAATGAATCCTCCAACAAACAGAGAAGGCAATTTTCTGAGGTTCAGAATTCCAAACTTTAGTAAAGCAGCAAGCTAATTAATAAAGCATAAATTGTTGGTGTTATTATGTGGAGTGGTGCTGAAGATCCATTATTTTGTTTAGTATATTTGTCTTAAAGTGATTATGTTGCTAATTACGAGGCTCACTACTCTGTTTAACAGGAGTCCAAATAATTCTGATTTGTTTGCAGTTCCCATCCTGCATATTTTCGTGCAGTAAGACAAATGTTTTGTGGAGTGATTGATCTTGTGCATTTCTTTTTGAATGTTTAGGAAAATGGAATGTTTAATTTTTGTTCTAAATTAAATGTTTCCAATTTTGCCACTCTTGTTCTGGCAAAACCTTGGTAAATTTTGAGGAAACTTGAGGATAAGGCCACAGAAGAGATGATTGACTCTCAGGGTTGAAACCAAGTATGTTGCCAATAAAGTTCCTGTAACAAAATGCCTTTTTGCTTTTGCATAATTTACCTTATTTTTTAAAGAAACAAATCTAAGTTCTCAATCCTGGCTAATCTTCAAGCAAGAGAAACCCTCCAGCCTTGGAAGCAATTTGGGAGCTGAGTTCTTTGCTCTTACAGGAGTAATTTGAAGGACAAAATTCTTAACAGGCTTTTCAATGGATGCTCAATTTATGGCGCTTTGGCGCCAATAGCAGGCACTTAAAGACTCTACATGAACTTGGGACATCCAAAGAATGTGTTATTTGATGTTAGGAAAAAAGTTGTCAAGCTTTTGTAAAAGACTCAGCAAACTGAAGCTAAACTACCTAAGTCACTCTGAGAACTAGAGCTGCACTTCAGAAAATGAGAAGTCAACGTTGTAAAGTTAACTCCTTGTTTTATAGGGAATGTGGGGAAGGGGAGTTGTGTCTCCCAAATTTACTTGTAAGTTTGCTGAAGTTTAGGTAGCACAAACACATGCTTTGAAAAACTACCTAGCAAAAAAAATGCACAATCTCAAACTTCGATAATAGTTTCTGAAAATAGCTGGGCTGCCAGAATGTCAGTATTTGAAATAAGAAGATTGCTAAGGGGAAATGGCAAGTAATAAGGGGCCTAAAGAGACATGAAAAGCCTGCAGCTTCATTTTAGTTTGAGGGAGAGAAAATTGCGTAGCACTACTTACAGCATCTTTCATTCAAAGCTCTCAAAGCTTGCTGAACCAAACATAATTCTTTGAAGAGAGGTGTAGACTAATGATCACTTTACTCATCGTTGAAATGCAGCCATCTCTGTGCTGGAGCATACTGACTACCTGGCAGCAGGCATCAATGCTGCCTTGTAGTTCAGTGCATGAGGTAAAGAGCTAAAAAGCAGTTGAGAAGAGTCTGGGGCAGTAGAATGCACTGAGATGCCATCAGTTAAATCTGGGCACTACCATGCTTTTAATTTATGAAAAAATAGTAATAAAAGATCAAGGAGTGCAGATGAGGTTATTTCCTCTCTTCTGACATTCATGTTTATTATTCTGCCAAATGTTTCCTTTATTAGGAAGAAAATGGGGCAGCCAATATTCTTAATATTAAAAGACTTTAGTGGAACTGTTGCAATTCCATCCTGTTCAAAACTTTGATGCCAGTTGGCTGTATTATCTCTATAATTTTCTTCTTCAGTGCATACAGAGCTGCATTAGTTGGTCACTTACCAACAGACTTGAAAGACCAATATCATTTAGCTGGAAAAATAACTGGAATTTTTTTGTGAGGGAGAAAAATGCACTGAAGTGTTTTTTGCTGTTTGATGATGATAGTAGTAGTCTTTATCTCCCACCCCCACTTTTCCCATGAAGACAGGAACTCCCAATTTTATTTTCAGTAGTGTGAATACGAAAAGTTCATCCTCAACTGAGATGCATAAATATAACCCCTTTTACTACGCAAGTAATAATTGAACTTGTAATTCTCTTAAGAGCTGTTAAATGCATGAACAAGTCATGAGAGAGCATTTGTCATGGTTATTTCAAATACAGACCTTGCTTCACAGTTCATAATCTGCAGAAGGAACCTTTGCATGCAGAGTTCTTCACAGCACTGGGGTTTGGTGGAAGGGGAAGAACTGATGAACACCATTAACCTGAATGCTTTCTCTGAGTCTTGGAAAGTCCTTGCAAGCAAAACATTGTTTGATCGCTGCTGATAATATATTGCAGGCATTTAAGCAGCGTAAGTGTGTTTATGCTGAGCTTTCTGAACCAGAAGGAGGAAGAAACTTCCTAATGAACCTCCTGGAGAGCCAGCCCCAGCGCTGGGTCTAACACTGTTTTTTATATCTGATACCAGACGGCTCTAAATAGGTCTGCAAGCAGCTTCCACAGTTTGTGCTATTTAATAAATCTAATCTGTAAAACAGGTCACGTAGAAAACCTAAAAACTTTTCTTCTAATTACAGTAAGATTTTATTGAATGCACATTATACATATAGATCATAATACTTATTAAAAAAAGACTATTAAGATTTTACAGTTCAAGATTTTTACAGGCAATGGGAACAGTGGAAGCCTAATGCTTTCGGAGAATCATATCTGCATTAGCAAGATAAAGGACAATTTAGGAAGATTACAAAAGCAATGATTTAGAGTACAACATAAAAATCTGCTGAGAACTAATTCGCAATGCCAGCTGCTGCTAAGCTTCTTAATCTTTATCTAGTTCAATTAAAATCTGAATGTTTGGGATTTCATTAACAACTGGGGACTTGGAAATTACATGCACTTTTACACTGTATTCAACTGCTTATGCACATTATTGGAAGTTGCCCGAAATGTCTTCAGGTAGACTCAAGATATAATTAAAACTTAAATACTTAAAGGATAATGCAGAGGTAAAAGAGGATTATTTAAATTTTTCTGTCAGATCCAATTGACAAAAAAAAAAAAGGAAAATCTTGCACAAGTCGAAATGAGTTGCAAACCAATAAGAATTTTAATGCAAGTGATATTTATGGGTGATTGTGCAATCAAATGTGCAGATCAAACGGCTTCATTGGAGGGTGGAGTGAATTGGATATTGTAATTGTTCCCTGCACTGGTTGTATTTTCTTTGTGGAAAAACCACTTCACATCTATCGCTCACTTCTGTACCGATGTAACCACGCTGCTATCAATTAATTATGCATTTCAAAGAATCTGCAAGTAGGCCTTTCTAAAATTAACCGAAGCAAAGTGATGAACAAGCTTTTAATCACTTAATACTGTGTATAAAAAATAGTTTCTTTCCATTAATTCCTCAAGAATAATTCTTCTAAAAGTTTTTCAGAAGCAGAAAACCACTTTCTTTTCCATTCTTTATTGTTTTTCTTCTGTTTCCCATGAAACATTTGGCCGTCATTGGCTGCTGATTTAAAAAAGCAAAATAAAATGTGTCAGTGTTTAGTTTTATATTTTGAGGCTGTCATTGAAAAGGTTGAAGATTTGGTCATTTGATGGTGTGCAAGAACACTGACTTTTTTCTGTCTAATGGAATCGTCATGCTGGCTGTGTTTCCAGAGTAAGCAGGAGTGCAGGTGAAGTCCCATGGGCAGGGTTACATGAGGCTGGGGCCAGCACAGTGGGATCTGCTAGTTAAGCTCTGGGTCAGATTCTCAGCTGGTTTAAATTTTCCACGTTTCAAACTGGAATAGATTTCTTTCTCTTTAATTATTCAGTTCTAATGATCTTAGGTGCCACTGCAGGATGTGGAGATAAGGCTGTTTTGGACACCAGTGAGGGTATTCAAGGTGGTAATGTTTCTTTTGGAAATGCTGAAAAGATGTAGTACTGCGGGATAATTGGTACAAGGCTTAGAGACAGATCGGCCATGTTTAAATGGTGTGTTTTGATCAAGTTAACTTTTAAAATGATACCGTGATAAAAAGAGATTGTGCAGTAGTGAAATTTCTCAACATGCTTCCTTTTGTCATAGGGAATTAAGGTGCTATTCTTAGCCAAAGAAAACAGCAGGTTTTGTCTGCTTGGCTACTTGAGCTTTGTTTTTCTTTTCCCTTTATGTAAAAACATCCTGTTAGCAAAGCAAACCAGTGCTACCAGTGTGTAGGGTTACTGCCAAATGCAATTTTCAAAACCAAAATACCATGCATTTTTTTTTCCCTGCTCCCTACCTCCATCATGATTTTTGTGTGTGACTGGGTTGCTCCAGGCAGGTGGAGAATGCAAGAAAAACAAAAGTGAATTTTGACTTCAGTGTACTTTGGCCAAGAGGATAGCTAATGCATGGTAAAGGGAAACCTATTTACAGAAATAAGTATATGATGGTTTTCTTCCTCCTGCATGTTTGGATTTTGGTTTTTGAATAGTGATGTCTTATATATTATTTAAGATCAATTGTAATTTCAGAATTAAAAGTAGGCGTTTTGCATTCTCATTTAAAAACTGAAGTAAAAGTGTCTAGATTGCAAGAGTTACTCTTGAAAAATCAATTACGTTATTGTACGTATTGTACAATTACAGTGGTACAAGATGTAGTATTGCATATTGTGTGTAGCCTATCTAGGGCTATTTTACACTGCAAAGAGAATCTCACAAATGATTTTCCATGCTGGATTGCTAGGACTAGAGCTATGGGAGGCAGGGAAAAACAGAGTAACCAAGCAGTGATGCCTGAAGGTCTTATCAGTGCCTACAGGAGATCTTAGTTGTGATAAACCATTCCTGCTGCTCAACCCTGCTCCCACTTAGAGCAGTAGGTGAGAGCAGGATGGAGTCAGCCTTTTGTGTGGAGCTGATCCTGGGACTTCAATAGATTGAAATCTAGCTATAACCTTCCTCATGTGTGGATGCGAAGCCCAGTGAGGTGCATGGTATTTCAGCTTCAGAGATACTAATTTCCCGTGCTATGTGCTGGGATAGGTGTCCTCAAAAGAACAGAAAATCTGCTCTTTCCTCTGCCTGTAGAATACATTGAGTATTTAGAGGTATTTCTTTAACTCTAGAGTTTTATTCTCTGATCGTAAAATGGATCAGCCATTTTGTAGTAGCCCAGAGTGACAACTGGGACATAGGCGTTTGCTTCTTGGATTTAAATCGTTTCAGAAACGTGGGGGTTGTTACCAAAGATTAAAATAAGCTTCCTTCTTTTTTCTTGCAAAGAGAAAGCTGAAATAAATAAAATGAAGAATATTGATATTTCACAAATGGAAACAGTAAATGTGTCGCTAGGGAGATGAGTGGGAGTTGAGAGCAAAGATAACTACAGATATGATGAGTATCTGTACGTTTGGCTTCAGATACGAAAATCTGTGCCACAGATTATCCTTCAGGAGTAATAAATACACATTATCTGTAATTATTCTTGAACTTCATAAACCTTACTTTAATAACATACTTTGCATCATTTTTTTTCTGAGATCTTTTATTTTTATGGCACTGTCAGGCTTTTTAATTTTAATTCCAAGAAAATTGCTCCAGCTGTTATGGATTTTGTTTTAGCTTCCATTTCTGTCATGCTCTTGAAAGCTGATGAACTGTCCCCTTCTGTTCTCTTCCTTTGGAGAGGTCTGGTAGCAGGTTGGAGGGTTCTTGTGTCTGAGCTGCCCCCAGAGGATTGATTTTAAGTGATTTTTTTTTTTCTTTTTGAAGATCACAGGCAATGAATTTGCAACTTCTGTGATCCTACAGCAGGAACCCATTTTCTTTTGAGTATATCCCCTTTAGCAGAGAGGCAGTTGTGGAGAGCTGACTTAGTTCACGATGTTTCTCTTTGTGGTGATGTGATGACAGTCACAATTGAACTTCTCAAAGAAACTGAAACCTTCTTTGAGTTAATAGAAGAGGCTATCACACCTGGTGGTGAATAAAGGTGTGTTCCCAAGAGCTGCATTAGTGTTGCATTAAGCTTGATTTGGATCTCACCTCTGTGAATGTAAAAGAGAAGTAGTGTTCCTGAACATGAGTGCGGTTCCATATCTGAATAAAATGGGGCTGCTTAACGTAGGAGAGGAAATCTGAAAATAAAAAAACTCATTGGGCTTGAGTGAGTAGAAGAAGTACTTTTATATGTGAATGTGGGAAACTTGTCTTGGTATAAATCTCATGCAAGTGTTTGCCTTTGAATTTGGCAATGTAAGCAATATTTAATATTTTTAACTTGAATCTTACAAATATTCTTTATTTTAAAATATGTTAAGCAGGCAAAATATTAGTGTTAAAATAAAAACATTAGTGTTAATAAAAAGTGCTTATCAATGGACACAGTAGAGTGGCGCACGTGTTACTCCCATGGTTGCACGTTGAGCTAGGATCAGCATGGATATTGAAGCTGTTATTGGTTTTTTTCTGCTGTTATAAGTGTGATTAGATTTCATGATGTCCTGAGGTCTTAAAAAAATCAGGAGCCAGCAGTAAGCAGAATTTCAAGTGCCGCTTTTCTGAAGAACAGAGATATATAGATCAGTGCGCTCTTGCATACCTGATGACACGTTAACTGCATGTTTATGAGATAAAGCTGAAGTTGAATTTCAGACCAGTTAATCCGAGTATGCAGTTTTATTTCCTAATGGCAGTGAAGTATTCAAACTTCTCCCATTTCCATCAGTGTAGTCCTTCCCAGCTCCTGATAAGGTGAGGTACGCAACTGTGGGCAGTAGGCCACATCTGCTCAAGTAAAACTAGCTGTGTGTCTGGCCATGTGAGGGACTCTCAAGGGAACCAGGAACATGAATTTTAGTGGAAACATCAGTTATTTCACTTGTCCAGAGAAAAGGGTCAGTTTTCAGGTTCAGGTATGTCACCGTGCTGCTCTTTTGTAAGCATTGTTTAAAAAAATAATTAAAAAAACAAAAGAAAAAATTTGGATGAAAAGTAAATCCAAACCTATTAAAGCCCATTCTCTATTCTCCTTTTCTCTTTTATAAAATGAAACTTGAATGATTCTGAATAACTTCTGATGATTCCTTGAATGGAATATTTTTTTTTCATGCGGTTTTAATTTGAAATTTTGCATTTACTAATGGCGCACCTTTACTGTATCTGAAGATTGCCATCTACTGGTATGTAAGAGCTTTGGGGTCTGCTGTTGTTCATAAATTTGAAAATTCGATGAAGCTGTTATTTTCTCAGTTGATTTTCTGGTGGCATTATGCTTCATAGGACAGGGAAAATAGTAGGGAAAAACATTAACAGTATTTACTTTATCATACCAAGCACTGTGCAATTTCTGCATAATTAAAAGCCCATGATTACAAGATATTGATGCTTCCCCCGTGAATGAGCTTTCCAGTCCTCCAAATGAGGCCATGTTCATGTATCTGTTCTATAAGAACAGAAGAACACACTATTAAAAGGTTAAAATGTACCTTTTCTCTAAGCATGAGGAGTGATCCTGACATGTAATGGTTAGGTAGCTCAATATACTAGGATAGAATTTAATAGTGTAAATTGCAAAAGCATGGGGGACGCCTCTCCCTCCTCAAGTAAATTTATAGTTAACACTAAAATTCGTTAGGTTTCTAGACCCTGATTGCTCCCAGAGTAAGGATCGCTGGAGGAACATACTTTCTCCCTACCAGCTGAGAAGGGGCTAATGTAACCTGCACCAAGCATTGAGCAGGCAAGGAGCAGTCAATCTTCTCCTCTAAGCTTCAGTATTGATACACACCTGGAACCTCCATCATCTCAGAAATTCGGGGCAGCTGTGGGATGGGAAGGTGGCTGCTCTGCGCTGATTGCAAGTGGGTGACTTGTTTTTAAGGAGGCTAGTGAGGGCTGGGGATCTATGTTTGCTGTGAAGAGCTGAGGAGCTAGTCTGCATGTCTGTCAGGGGCTGTGGCTCTCAAGCAGGTAAGAACATCCATAAGACAGTTAAATCTGTGGGTTTTTTTGCCGGGTTCATTGTTATTAATGATGAGGCAGTGAATATGTTGCCTCTTCTGTATCTTTCTTTTAGGTGTTTGCTTTACATGAGGAAGTATCAAGTGCCTAGCGTTGGGCTTTGCTTTCCCTCCCAGGGACCTGGCACCTAAAGCTTAGGTTTAACTTACCCTGTCCTGCTGTGTGTAGTCTATGTGGAGTATCACAGCTATGTCACTAAGCTTTTGAAGTAACTTGCAAAGGGCTGTGCTGTGCTCTTGGTCAAGAAAGAGTATTTTCAGCTGTGGCTGGTCTGTTCTTGCTTGAAGCCATGCTTACTGCATAGGCACTAGTGCCAAGCAAATGATACTGTGAGTATGAACAGACTGTTGCTTCTTCCGCTGTTATGAAGCATGCAAAAAACTGCATTGCTCTGGCGAAGTGGCTTGTATCTTAGGGGTAAGGCGTAGGTAATGTGATGAACTAGCTGTTGCTGTACTAAAACTATTCAAGCTTTTATTGACTTGGAAACTAAGTAGTTACGTAAAACCTCTGTTAACTTCCTGAGATGGTAACTAAAGCATGTTCACACGCGCATGTTATTGTTGTTGATTTTCTATTTGCTATTCTGATTTTATTTAGGAGTTTGCTGTGTTTTGTGTATTAGCAGCCATCTTGTCCGAGTATCCGATGTTTCTCTTTGATGTGAGAGGTCTTGTCTGCAGAAAAGAGTGAAAATAATGGTAACACAACACAATGTGTGCTTACATGAAAAGGTGTCTTCTAAGGGTCTTCTGTATGAACTTCATAAAGTGTATTTATTTGAGATATTCAGCTGTTGGTGCTGTGCTTTGATTTTTGGCTAGCTGCAGAGTTGTCAGTTACACGGTGTTTACTGTTAATTATGAATAGTCTTGTTGGCTTTTTAGGGCAAGCAGGCTTTCCACCGTTTGCTCACATAAGCCAGGTTTGTACTTTGTTGGTGCATAACTATTTTGAATGTGGAAGGGGGGGGGGGGATTTATCGAGAGGCCATAGGGTCCTGGAGCTAAGTTGACTGTAAAGATAGTTGGATATATAGAATAAAAATAGAAAATCATCCCATCTTGAGTAGATTGAGGGCGTTTGTGCTTTGCACCAGCTTGTGCAAACACCAGGTTCATGTGATGGTGCTCCTGGCTGGAGTTTTCAGTGCACAAGGGCAGTGCGAGGCAGGCCATCCAACCGAGTGCATGTTGTTCATTCTCCCTACTATAAAGAACATTTACCTCAGGTTGTTTCTTTTACTCCTCATTAGATAAATATTGACTTTTTCAATTCTTTAAGGAGAAGCACCCTCTGAGACATAAGTACTGATTCCCACCTTCTGTAAGCATCTTCACAAAGTAAATACACGTTTACAATGAAAAATGGAGTACCCCATTAATGTGGTGATTGATTGACATGAAAAAGCAGTTCTGTGATGGGTGAGACAGATGACTCAGGATAGCTCTGAGGAAAGGCAGTCTAAACCATCCTCATCATTACAGATTTTTCAGTGGTTCTTTTTTATTATAAGCAGTCAATTTACTTCCAATTATAACATGAGTAAATCTTGCTGTGGTGGTTAATCACAGATCAACAGGCATAAATCACAATAGACAAGACTTGGCTATTAAGAGATGAACCATTCATTAACAAAAGCAATTGCATCATTCTGGTCTCCTCCATGGCATGCATAAGTTTCATTTCCGTTAAGATGTTCACAGTACTCGTGTTGGCCTGTAAGGTGCTTCAGTATCGTTAAATGTGGAGTGAAAATTCCCCTGCCTACGTGAATTAGAGAAACTAGCTTGGAAGTTTCTCGGCTGCTGATTTGCCAGAAATTCCTTTCAAAATGCGTATTACAAATTATTCAGGCAGACACTTGTTCTGTGCATAAATATATTAGAAGGTGGTGAGATGAGAACCTTAAATTGAGAGAGATTCTACCTTTTTTTCTATATAGCGGTAATATCTGACCCTTGGAGTGGCCTGAGCCCAGATTTAACAAAAACTTCATGCAGATGATTTCAAACTTGTCAATTGCTGTTGCTCTTTTTAATTCAATTCATTATTATTTCTTTTATTTCTTTTTTTTCTCTTCTAACAGTTGGGGTGATTTTGCATGCAGTCAGCCCAGTTGTACTGCTGTCTGCTGGGTAGTTCTAAATAGTGGTGACAAAACACAGTTTTTACTTAAAGTGAGACTGAGTAAATCTTTGGTGGGTGTATGAATAAATCTTTGGTGGGTGGGGGGAAGGGCGGAAAGAATAAAGAGCACTCATCAGCTCCTCAGCTTCTTTGTGCAGGTATTCCCTTTTGATTAAATATGCTGCATCTTCTGAAGAAATAAATCGCTGTGTTTGCTAAGGGTAGAGCAGACTGCTGTTGGCAATGATGATTTACCAGGGTAGTCATGTCATTGATGGATTCCAATATTTGTTAGTAAATAAGCTTGTTAACAAATGAAACATGAGACTATAACTTCAGTATTTCCCTGATCTGTTCACCCGTGTGTGGAAAGGGATTGATGAAATGCCCATTCCAATCCATGAGAATCTGTGATTCTGATGGAGTTTGGAAGAGGAAAAACTGTTCACAGCTTTTTGGTTGAGTTTACTTACAGTAAAGTGTGCTTAAAGCTAATTGTACGGTTTTCAAAACCTTCAGGTAGTTGAGTGATGACCATGCTTATAAACATGACCTTAATTACAAACAAAAGTGGTGGGAAGGCGGGAGCTGCTTGGGCCCAAATGCTTTGTTTGCCTCTCTTGCTAAGACTTGAAAGAGCAGAAACACTTCTCCCAGAAATATGAGTTTTCTTGCTGTGCTTTTTTGCCTCAATAGCTCCTTCTTTGTGAACCCATGAAAAATGAGTCTATGTCATGGATCATCTACCATTTCTGTTTTGATTTGCATTCCAGAATATGGCTTATATCTGATATAATGGGTTCCTCCTTTATTGTGGCGTCTATCCTTGGCTACACACTATTACTTCCTTGCAGGCTCTTACTGTGTGGGGATCTGACGCTTGCCCTGAACACCCCCTTTTCGTAGGTCTATAAATTATATGTGTGACCTCGGGAGGGTTTTGTGCAATTCTTCCATGTGTGGCAGAGATGATAAAGCTTCCTTATCTCATTGTGGCATTTTGTAGATAAATTCATACATGGATCTGTGGGGCAGCCATCAAATAACCTGCTTGCTGGTGATGCTGCTGGTAAATAAGCCTGGAAATGTCCATCTGTGGGTTTAATTCTGTTCCGTGTTTCTCTGTGTGAATGTCTGCTCGGTGAAAGCATTTGGAAGATGGTTCTTATGTATTTTCACCTTGACATCTGTGGCTTAAAAAAACAAAGGAAACAAAAGTTTAAATGACTCCTTTTAAAATTGGGAACTGTATTGTATCCTTGTAGCAGGTTATCCGGCCTTGTTCCTTTTACTGGGGAGATAGGAAAGTTGATTAACTGCAGTGTTGATGAACCTCCCATCCCTAAATCTAGCATGTACCTACAAAAGGGCATCCCAGGATGTGATTGGATAAATCTATTATTTATGCATTATATTGTTTTTATGTGAAAATAATTTGACTTCATTGGCTGTGGTCTCCTTCAGTCTCTGTTGTTTTCTGGAGTACATAGTAATGAGAACATCATTTCAATCAATGCAATCAGACAAAGAGATTCTATTGCAAACTCGGGGAAGATTGTGTCCCAGATGGGAACAGCAGATTTAATTATTGACAATGGAATGAGTACAGAATGTTTCTGCATGCACAGTTCTGGACAATGCACTGCTTTGAACCCCTCACAACTTGATTTTTTACAATGTTATGCTGGGAAGAGTTGGTGGATGGTAATCCCCTAAACTGAGGATGAGTGTGTGTTACAGAAAAGCTGGTGAAATGCTAATGAATTCGTTGAGTGAAGTCTGCAAAATAGCTAAACCTCTAAAGAGCAAATATCAAGCACTGATATTTATGTAGAGATAGTACAGAGGACAGAAAAACTGTTTGTCTTGGAGAGGCCCTGTGCTTCCAGTAGAGCATTTTTTTTTCAGGTGGCTGCCTAAGAACATTCCTCTGTGGTGGTGCTGCAGTTCTCCCTCTGTACGAAGAGGGCAAAGGTGTGTAAGTTGGGAGTCGCTGAACAAATATTGCAGATACAAAATAAACCAGAAGTTGATGAGAAGCTCTAATTCTTCCTGGACTTGCTGAACAGCTGCCTGTTGCCATCCCAGTGTGCTGGAGGTAATGACCTGGATGCTTTCTAATGTAACAGTGAAGAGCCGACTTTATCATCCTTAAAGCAGATTACCTTTGAAAAAAATATGCTTTTCAAATACCAAGGGGTGCTCCTCAGACAGGCATGTCTTCTATTACAAAGTCTTGAATATTTTTCTGCCATTAAGTGGGAGAATTTTCCAATCCAGTGAGGTATACGGGAATAGTTCATACAGAGGAAGCAGGGTATTTTCTGTCAGATCTGTCTAGAAGAGCTGTGTCATGAGATGGGTTTCTTTTAAGTTGTTTTAAAGAAAGTCTAGTAAATTAAGAGTTTGGGTTTCTTTGTTCTTGAGGGGGTAGGGTGTCACCTTTTGCATCACCTTTATTTCTTTACCTAAAATGATCTTGGTTAAAGATGTTGTGGCAAGTCTAGCAGTACCTTGCATGTTTGTGTCTCAGGCCCTATGTGATGGCAAGATGACAGCAATAATACTGTGTGACCAGGGCTGTGGTTTTACAGGTGGGAAATGGAGGTATTTCCCCATCAGTCAGAATACCCAGTGTCCAGACACGTGTTGGGTTGCTGTCTTGTGGCTCAGCCTCGTGACGATGCGGATTCTGGTATGCAAACAGCTCTGTTCCCAGTACTTCTGTTCATCTGTTTATGTTAATACTGGGTAACAATGAAAACACTAGGCTTGGCCCCACTATACTACCGTGGGCTTCCTGCTGACTTGTTTATGCCTTCTCATCCCACAGGTTTGTCTGTTGTCATAGTTCCCATTCTCTTTCCCTTTTTGAAAGCAGGACAGGAGGTCTCTATGGAGACAGGCATCAGTTCCACTCTGTGCACTAAACTGTAGGGGTTGCTGTAAGAGCAGAGCTGCAAACACATTCTGTCCCCTGTGGAAGCCAAAAATGTTGCCACACTGACATCTCCAATCCCCAGTGTCTCTGGGAATTAACATTTCAAGGTCCCAACAGCTTGGGTATAACAACACTGTGTGCTGTTACCTTCGTTGGATCAGTAGTGTGGTAGCAGGAACATCATCTCTGCACAGTACAGCTTCAACTTCCAGGGTGTTTTTTCATGAGCTGCATAAAAGACACCAAACTCTGCCGATGTGTCTTTAGAAGTAGGACACATGAATTTCATCAGAAATGAAAGTTGATTGTAGGTCCCAGTAAATCACTGTGACATGGGCAAAAAGTTTTTTAGGGCTGGTATTGTCGCAGAGAAGGAGGTTCAAGAGTTGTCTTAGCTGGAGCATGTATGTAGGTACTCAAACGTGTACCCAGAGGACCTGTGTTGCTGTGTAGTGTTGCGTAAAAGATGTGACTTGAGTCTCCAAAATCCTCTGAGCAGCAAATGGCTGGAGGCAGGGAGGTATCTGTTTCACCTGCTGTCTTTGTTTGAGGTTGAACACTGTTGTTGTCATCAGCTGTGTGATGGAGACGATGGGAAATGCTGTCAGGTTTGGCTCAAACAACTTTCATTTGTGTAATGACGAGGAATGTGTTATGGGTGTAATTTTCAAAAGTATCCAAGCAACTCGGGAACCAAAATCCGTCAACTGTGCAATCACTGAAGTTCAGGTTCCTATATCACTGACTACTTAAATTGTTACTCTATCATAGTTCTGGTTTGTGCCTAGCTGCATCTGAAATTGAACCAAGGACATGGAGAAGTGCGTGTGCAAATATATATATGTATTTCTGTTCAGCTACCTTTTGTGTGTGCTTATCTGTAATCAGACAGCTGTGTAGGATGAGCCTTTGCTCGCAAGGCAGATAAAAGAGGAAATCATAACTGAAGCTGGTCTGAGAATTGAAGGGCTGAATTGGGTAGGATGAGTAGAATCTGAAAACTCCACTAGATAAGGAATGAGAGTTACGTGATGTTGTATGTTTCATTTTTCTCTCCTAGAGGGGACAGCGCTGATCTTGCATGAGGTTTATTTCAGGGTCCTGCATGGATTGGTGGTCTTGACACGATGCTGATAGAAGTATCATCTCTTGTTAGTTTACAGCATCTGCTATGAACAATAGCTGTATTTTACAGCAAATTTCCTGGATAACACACACATAATTAGCTAAATGTAATTTTAGTAGGACATTGGCTGAATGTGTTTAAAGGAGTGTTTAAAATATCTGTGATTGAAAGGTGACATAGTATTTTGTTCAGTGTTGTGATCCCAGTTAAAAAAAATTGTAGGATCTGGTGTCACATGAAGCACATACAACTTGTAAATGCAGGTCAGCAGTTTGCCTGAAGGATAGCCTCTGAATGTTGTCTGTCTGGACCAGTGATCCTCAGCCTGCCACTGGTACCACACAGCTGTGTAGCGTAGTGCCACATCTAGAGATAGAGCAGAGAGATTGACGGTTCTGTAGTGGTTATGAAGTAAAGGTCAAGTTCTGCTGTCTGATAAATGTACTTTCTGTTAACTTTCTTGTATGCCATGAAATTAAGATTAATTCAGATAAAGCCATCAAGGATTATTTTGGTGGGGGTTGGTGTAATGATTCCAAGCTAGTGCATAGTTTATGAGAGGGTGTAGTCCTTTGGGCTGCTGGCAAGAGAAAATACCCCTTTTAGTACTGTAATTTCTTTTGTGCATTTGCCAGTTGGGTTCTATCGGCTCCTTAGGCACAGGTGGTTGGGTCTGCCTCAGTGTAGGAGTTTTATCAGGTTAATATGAGGCCTCTGGGAGCTCAGCTTCTTGGAATATTTTCACAACTAAGGACAACTAGGAGAATTAAAACCACTTTTATGTTGTAATCTAACTTAGGTCTTCAAGGCTGTTGTAACCAGTAGAGAGAGCGGGGAGGTTTCCAGAGACATTTGTTTTATCTAAAGGTAGGTGTTCAATGTAGGACATCCTCTGGGACTGTCTATTGGAAGGACTCATTGGCTGTGTCCACTCTGAATGGGTTTTATTGTGTTTTTCTATACTTTGAGAATATCACTGTTCCTTCATCACTGATGAAAGGTTACTTAGAACATAGTGATTGCTTAAGGCAGTGACTTTGGCCTGCATATGGTATTGAAGAAGTGTCAGAAGATTGTACTTACCCTGGGTGGAAAAAATGAATAAAAAGTCTTCTGACTTACTGACATACTTCCATTTCCTAGTAATTTATAGATATGAGCAAAAGTAGGAGCTGTAGATAGGCAGAAATAAGAATAGGCACCAAATCAAATAACAAAATTTTGAAAAGGTCAAATTAATATATTTTTACAGCTAGCTTTCATAGACTGCACGAGGCATTTAAATTCTGATTATAAGTTCTCGTGAGAATGGATTGTAATGAGAACAGGAACCAGCACATTATAAATCCACTCTCCTGATAATAATTTAACTAGAACAGTAACTGGTACAAATGTAATTCATTAATTCATTTTTATGAGAATTTAAAGACTGAAATCTGGTTGTTATCATGTGGCCTTCTTATGCCATATCTAGGGCATTTTTTTGTAGCTAGAGTGTCAAAGAATTGAGACTAAGATACATTATAATAACAGATGGTTATAAACTTCTTTGGAGTCTACCTTATCACAATTGCTGCCTTTCATAAATTTCTTTCACTTTAGATTGGGTTGAAAGAGTATTTAAAAAGTAGTTCTGATTTGTGTCTGTTTAGGACAGATGGTTAACTAGTCTGATTTCAGTTTCTCATTGGACCCCATCCAGTCGTCCTTGCTAGTCTGTTATTTGAATGCAGCACTTCCTCAAACCTTCAGGTGCAATAACAAAGTAATATAGGCTGCTTCAAATTGTAAATGTCCACTAAAAAGGGTGAATTTTTTGGTAACAACATTTGTGGAGCTTTTGTTATTTTTGCGTTTGCAGTTGCACTGACAATGAAAACTGATACCAGTATCGTAGAATCATAGAATAGTTAGGGTTGGAAAGGGCCTTAAGATCATCCAGTTCCACCCCCCTGCCATGGGCAGGGATGCCTCACACGAGACCAGGTCGCCCAAGGCTCTGTGCAGCCTGGCCTTGTACATTGCCAGGGATGGAGCATTCACAACTTCCTTAAGCAACCCATTCCAGTGCCTCACCACCCTTACAGTAAAGAACTTCTTCCTTAGATCCAATCTAAACTTCCCTTGTTTAAATTTAAACCTGTTACGCCTTGTCCTATTGCCACAGTCCCTGATGAAGAGTCCTTCTCCAGCATCGTTGTAGCCCCCCCTTCAGACACTGGAAGGCTGCTATGAGGTCTCCACGCAGCCTTCTCTTCTCCAGACTGAACAGCCCCAGCTTTCTCAGCCTGTCTTCATACGGGAGGTGCTCCAGCCCCTGATCATCCTCATGGCCTCCTCTGGACTTGTTCCAAC
>WYDI02017629.1:395-32843 GCA_009867235.2 Psittacus erithacus | reverse complement strand
GTAGCTACAAACACTGGTATTATCAGTACTGTTCTCAGGCTGAAAGTTAGAAACACAGTGCTGCACCAGCCACTAAGGAGGAGAAAAAAATGACTGCTACTGCTGAACCCATGACACAGAGCAAGGCTAACGAATGATTGTACAGCATATCAAGGTATACGTTTTCTAATTTAGAAGTGTACCTTGTAAAGCAAAAACATTTTTGAAAAAAATATCTATGCATTTCTGAAAATCACAAGTTTTCCTTAGTATCAGATGCCAATCAATAATATTTTCTAAGCTATAGGGCATTCTTATACATATGAAAAAAAAGGATAAGATATGCAATTCAAATCAACCATAGGTACTGAATACTATGGAGTGAGAAAGGTGATGTAATGACACAGGAAAGAGGGCAGATACTGCAAGGGGTCTAATGGATCCTGCCAAATGTGGGACTACTGCTCACAACACTCCTCCAGCACCTCTGGAAAATCTGTCTTGTAAAGTAGGCAGCACATAGTACTATGTATTTTATCTTTCATTTATAGGAATCATTTCTTTGCTACTCACATAAAACTCCCCCCAGAATCATAAATCAAATCACTGAAACCCAATAGGGATTCAGATTGGACAGGATGAGATTGGGGCTGTAACCTGGCTCACTGGGAAGCACACCAATTCGACATCCACTGCATGCTAGGAAGGACACTCCTGTGCTCACTGTGCCCAAAATATTTCTCTTCTCCAAATATTTATTAAGATAAAATTCTCAGTGGCTGTAGAGCTGTGAGTAAAGGTAACTGCAGAAGACTTAGTGTATATAGTGTTTTTAATTTAAGATTGCCGAGGATTTGTCAGATATTAAGAGCTGTTCCAAAGTCCCTAGACCCCACAGCTGCCTGGAGCATGCAGCAATAAGCAATGATGATCTGAAAGGTTCTCAGACATTCTCTTGGACATTGTTCTTCTTTTAGATACATGACTTTCATGTTGAGGATTTGTAAACCTGTACTTCACTGTCAGAGATGATGGGGTGGATACGAGGAGAACTCATTGCTTTTTCTTTTTTGTCTGATAGCCATATGAGGGAAGCCCAAATCCTGTCTCAATTCAGACTTAACTTTTTGTAAAACAGGTAAGTAATAGTTCAGTAAACTGATAAGAAAATCGGGACACAGATAAGCGCATATGATGTTAATGGCCAAGGTTCAGTCAAATATACAAAACGATAGGGTTTCAAATTCAATATTGTGCCCAAATTTTTTATCAAAACCAAGGGCTTATCTAGAGCCTCAGACTCTAATGAAGTACTTATTTGGTTCACCATTTGGTCGAAGTGGAAAATGACAGGCAACCAGAACACATTCTTAGCAACTTGCCTGTACATTTTTTTGTCCTTACTTAACTGTTGCACTGGAAACTATTATTTGCTCACAGCCACTTGTTTATGTTAAGTCTGGTAATAACAATATTTTCTTTGGCAATCACTGCATTTTTTTACAAATTTTCTATGACAGAGACATGTTTACAGTACCACCTGCAGCACTATAAAGTTAAAAAATTCTGTCTAAATCAGGGAAATTATTTTGTCTGCTCAACCTTTTGTATCTATGTATCTACTCAATACATGCAAACAGCTCCAAAGTGTATAGACGTGTTTCAAACTCATTATCAGAGTTTTGACATTCCTATTACTATAACAGATTCTTACTTGTGAACAAACACATTGGGCCAGTATGTTTCACTATAACAGACCAGGTGTCCTCTTGTGGAAGTCAAGGTAAGACCTTACATTAGTATATTTATTTTTAATAAATTATGTATAGTTTACTTACGTTGCAGAGGTTAAGGGAAATATATAAGACCAGAATTCTCATTTAATATATGAATTCTGACTTTGTTGCATTACTTTATATAATAGGAATCATGACAAACTTAAATTTGATTTTCAGATTATGGGTTTGATAGGTTAGCATTCTGTTTTAACCAACTTTTCAAAAGTTAGACAAATATACTTTGACTTGCTTGCGTAATTTTCTACTGTTTCTTTAAGACTGTATTTTGAGCAGCCAGTCTGGGGATTGTAGGAAAAAAGTAATGCATATCTGAAGAAAGCAAAGCAATTTCCAAAAATATCTCAGTTTAAGTACATCTATCAAAAAATTCAGAAAAAATATACTTGGACCACGTGATATATAATCTGAGCTACAGACCTGAATTATACATAATTTAGGGCAACTAAACTAACAATCCACATTTTTATCATGTTCAGAAAATCACAATTTAGATTCTGAGTAATAAGGGCATCAAAAACTGTTTGAATGAGATAAGATTATATTAAAAAGTTGAAAAACTGTGGTCTGAATGAGGAATTGTTACTTTAAGAGGCTGCTACATCAGTAAACTCTAGATGGACCATGGAGCAGCCCTGTGGCCATGCAGCTGTAGGTTTTACTGGCTATGAAATGTTCAGATGATGTGGGCTTTCCAGTGCACAGCCTGCACTCCAAACAATTTCCAGTTGTAGGTCAGGAGTTAAACCACCGTGTTTTGGAGCAGTCTTAATTATACCTCTCCTCTGCGCACAATACTCTCAGGGGCGGAATAGTACCGAGCATTTTTAAGGTACTTAAACTGAAGGGTAATATGTGGGATGAGGTCCCGTTGGGGTCAACACGTAGTGTAGGGCAATCCCTGCGCATCGTCACTGTTAAAGCTCTCCATTACTTGAAAATAGTGAAGGGTGAAGTTCTTCAAAAAACTACCTTATGAAAAGGAAAGAAAAATAAATTGAGCAAGTTACCGCAATCTGACAGTTTTAGTAATGGAAAAAAACTTAATTTTATCATTTCCAAGATGTAACCCTAGGATTTTATGGTGTTGCCACCAAAAAAACCCAGAACCTCATAATCAGTTAGGAACTAAATCCTATCTCGGTTTTGGGGTTTAACTGCGTGCTTATCTTCTTCATAATTCTCCCTAATTCTATGTTTGTCTTCCTTCATTTGCCATTTCCAGATGATGCTGGTCCCTGAATTCTCAATTTTGTAGATATTACCTCATGACAGGACATTTGCGACTCCAGGATAACAATTTTGGTTTTGTATCCATATGTATCAAACCTGGGGATTAAATTACAATTATGGATGATAAAAGCTACAACAGCATAAGATGAATATTCAGAAATATAACTATTTTTTGTGCAAAAACATCTGACCCTTGAATATCAGAGTACAGCAAAACAACAGAGGAAAATAGCGTAATAGGATATAAAATATACACAGAAATCAACATGAGAAAATCCTTTTCTCACAGAAAACAACAGCAAATGTTTTACTTTTTAAGCTAAATATTCCAGAAGATTCAGCTGTAGAATTCTACAGAGGGAAAAATTTCCAAAATAGCAGCGTTAATTGAGAAGTCTGATATTTTGACACAGCAAGTGGTATGGATGGAGAAGAAACAGGTCAGAAGCCAAACATAAATTATGAGAGGGGCCATAAACATGAACCACGTTTCACAAATAGAAAGGGGAAAAGGTTTGATGGCTCTTTAATGTTAACAATAAAATTTGGAAGTTGGTTCTCAGCTTTAGAGGTAGCCAATGCAGTTGCTTGAGTAAAGGGTAATATGAGAGAAGCAGAAACAGTAATAAATTAAACAAGAGCCAGAATTTTGAACAGATTGCAAGCAGAAGGCCGAAGGACTAGGAATACTATGAGAAGTTCATTATTGTTAGAAATAACTGTGGTCTGATATAGAACCTTGGCTGGCAAATTCTAAACAAGGATGAAAATAGACTACAAATAGGACAGTTATTACTCATCCCATAGTTACCCAGAGCACACCTGTGCTTTTTTCATCACTGAGATTGAGACATTTTGACAATGATTTTTTACTAAAAGTTCTCACTGCACATTTTCAGTGACCCAATGGAAGCAGCCTTGTTTTTCATCAATAGAAAGAACAGAAGAATTTGGGAATGAAGGTACTAGAAAAATATGACTCTTTGTGTGTATTTGGTTCAAATGCCCATGTTTCAAGAACATTTAGGTATCATTTATTGCATACACATTTCCAAACTGGTTTTCTTCATGCTGCAGAGACAAAGAATTATTTAAAAAGGTGAAAGAAGCATGAGGAGATTATCTAGGCCATCTCCTTTTCCCTAAAATAGGATCACCTTACAACAGTGTACTCAGATGATGAAAACCCCACAACATCCCCTATCTATCCCCATGCTTTATTGTTCTTAGTATTTAAAAACTGTCTTCACATACAACATTCTTTCTTGCTGAAATGTAAAGCAATTACACTTTATGCTACGTTACAGACATGGCAAAGAGATTACTCCCTTCCTTTTCACAATGACGTTCGCATAGTTTGAGACTGCTAACATGCTTCCTTTCTGTCTTTCATTCTCTAGATTCAACAAGTTTAATTCTTAAGCATACAAGCAAGTACTCTTTACTTCAATGGAACAACCAGATAGGGACTCACTCATGCTTTGGATTAAACTTTAATCAGTGGTTGAAACAAAGGCCCATCAAGTACTCTGCAATCAGCAGAAGAGGAAAAGGCTCTAGTAAAGCTCCTGGTGAGAAAACTTATGTCTTACCCGTTCAATGTCAGTTTAGAAGTTTTGAGAACAGGCCAAAAAAGATGACTTATAAATACCTAAGCAATACAGTTAGCATCCTCCCCAAAGAGAGGTATAAATGAAAGACAGCTGAAAGGGCCAGATGCAATGGAACATGGGAAGTTTGGGATGACACTCATCAAGGTGTAAGTAATTGGGAGTAGGAAAGAAAGGGTCTATTAATGGCTTTGCCTCTGCCCATCTCTTTCACAGAGATGGCAACCTGAAGGCTGCAACACACTATTCTTCATGACTTTGTAAGTCATCCCTTATTTCTCTCTCTTTACTATCTCGTTTCACTTAACCATATAGAGTCTTATCATAATTTAAACTGGGAGAAGTAAAGTTTTTGTATACAACATGAATATGTCAAAAAAGTTGTGTTCTTTCTAGTAACTCATTCCCTGTTCTCAAGCTCCTGGGGTTCTGCATCACTTGCTCTTAGTTTAGGAGGTCAGAATACCCAGAAACTGGGCTCTTTCCTGACCTCAGCAAGAAAACAATTCTATCAGCAAATTGATCAGTTCTATCTCATAATAATTATTTTTACAACAAGATGAAAGACTGCCAACTCAAAAAAAAAAAAAGAAAAAAATATCCACAATCCCACCTAATTTTAACAGAATAGCAGTAACACTAGTAAAAATGTTAAACCTGTCCTAATTCAATTGTGTGCATTGATGTTTTTAGTGCAGTAAAAATCCACATATTGGAAAGTTTCCATATTTCATTTGCACAGAAATATGCTTTAAAATTGAGTGAAAGAATGACTTCAAGAGCTTAAAGTTTAAGTTCTGTGTATTTTGGAACATATATGACCCTAATTGTAACAGATTCCTACAACAGGTTTTCCACATTATCTCTCACACAGAGTGAACATACTTGTCAAACAAACAATCCTATGTCTAATGGAACCATATTTCTTAAGCACATCATAGCTTTTATTTTTCACAATAAACAGTAGTCCTAAACAATAACACTTATGTGAAATACAGTGTTTGCAAGGGCCTTGGGAACTGCATCTTGGGAACAGAGACTCGTACTGCTGCGTCTCCTGTCAATCCTGCATGTATTGTTAGCACTGTAGTAATAATCTCTTCTCCACCTTGCGTAATACTTATGCAGAGCTTGAAACTATGAGGCCTTCTGTGCTATAGTTCAAGCTGAGAGTGATTTATACCATTTAACATGAAAACACCAGAAAATGTGCCCTATCATGGTAATGCTGACACAACCTTAACTCTAGCGGCACTAGCAGGTGTCATCTGATTACAGTATCTCCCACTTATAACACTGCCACAGTAATTAAAGAATGTCAGAACTACAAAACAAGTGTAGTAAAGACACATTTTATGACAGAAACATTAACACAATTTTTAAAACATAATCTGTTATGGTATTAAAAATGGAAAATTTTGTTCCAAGCCATAATGATTTAGTACTGAATTACAGAAATAGTTGAAATGCCTAAATATGATGGCAGTTGGTGCTATTCTTAAACATTATAAGTGCTATGACAAATACATTTAAATATCTTTAATGCTGCAAAACCTAGAAAAGCAATTAGCAGCAATAAAATTTGTATTGAATTTGGATAAATTTTAGACAATTAGCCTTCTTCTAAATGTAATTTTCTGGCCAAGAAATCCATAGGGACACATGACTTATCCACATTTATTACTCATTAGAGCAGAGTAATTCCTGTCATGGCTGAACATCAAGGGATTTATCATCATAAATTCAGATCAGCTAATGGACTGAGCAGTCCTTTTCTCCCAGGAACAAATCCCTAGGTAAAAGGTATGAAATATAAATCGACCATACCAAAAGAAGCATATAGTAATAATATGCACTGTAGATGTATACAGTTATTATTCACAATATGTAGATACATGCATTTATTGTATATTTGTAGACAATTTAGAAAGTAGATTTTAACAAAATTTTGTTACGCTTCTACTCAGCCAAAGCATCCTTCCTCTACTAAATAACAATGCAGTAAGTCTGGTCTATCTCTTTTTATGTTATAGGTCTTGCTTCTCCAACACATCAAATTTAGATTCTTCAAAATAATGGAAGCAAAAGAACAACTATATTATTTTTTTAATTTAAAAGACAGAGTTCAACAGACCAAAAGATTCAGCAGTTTGGTGACAACATCTTTTGCTTTATTTCTTAAAAACATAATTTATTGGGAACAAATGTTTCAATGTGAATCAGTATGATCTCAATGGAACCTGTGTCCCATTGGACCTGAAGAAAAACCTGAACATGTTCAGGTGGAGAAAGAACAAGTAAATACAGATGTTTAATTACTATTTACTTTTCACCCATCAGGACATTCTTCTACGTTAATCCCAAGAAAGAAAAATTACATATCAAGAAATATCTGAGGCAAACTTGCTTTGGTGTCTTTCTGCTGTAATGAAGTAGCTGGAATTTCTGTTTCCATTTTCCAGAAGTTATGGCTGATGAACTTCACAGAACTTTAAAAAACGATTCTGAAATGACTTTGAACCATCTGTGTCTTCTGAACTTACTTTAACCTAACTCTTTTTCAGACAAATAACCTGCAAATTCCATTTATTTTAAGATTGGAGGGTTTCTTATCTGCTTCATACATACTTTTGTGTGAATATTATTTTTTAAACTAAATTGCTGCATTCACAGCAAACTGATTGTCCCTGCTGTTTGTGCTTTGGTTTGTGTTGTGGAGCTTTTGTGGAATATGCAAAATGGATACTTTTTTAAGTTGAAAACAAACCCAAATATGCTCCTGAGAACATCTAATGTTCTGTAATAACTAGCATTCAGTCCATGACACCAGTCTACAGATAACCCAAACTATATTGCACTGAAGATCAACAAAAAACACCAGGTCCTCATTATCAGCCTTGCTGATCTCCACTACCACCCTCACTACATTTCACATCTTTTTTAAACACACATAGTGCTATTTGCTGTTCTCTACAACTTTTTCAGTGCAATTGCCTTTCTGAAAATGTGTATGTCCTCGGGTTTCTCGTGACGATGCAACTAGTTCGATCTCCATTATACTATTCATCATGTTGTTTTTCCCATATAACAGTCCAATAGAGTCCTATATTAATGATACCCTGCAAAATTACTGTCAGAAACCATCACTAGCAACTTGGTTTTATCCATGGCATTAAAGGAAGTATTTAATAAGACTGGTCTCAAAATGGGTCATTAGGTTTTCATGGCACTACTTTTCTTCAAACTAGTAATTCCCTTTGCAACATAATCCATTATCACCTCCCACTTAGCTCTTCTTATCCACTTTAAAAGTTCTTGTACTAGCGCCATATTATCAAATTCAATTGGTAATTTCCCATGTGGCACCCAATCAAATGCTTTAGTGAAATCTAGACTGACTACATAGAACACATTTCCTCTGGCAACTGCCATTTAAAACCCAGGATAGCAGGGTTAATCTGACATGATCTACCTTTGACAAAGATGTTTTGCATTTCATCCCATTTTCTATTTATCTCCCTACATTTATTCTTATTTATTCTTACTTTTTTTTTTTTTTCTCTGAAAAGCGTTGCACATTACTGAGGTCAGGTTATTCAGCTTGGTTCTATTTGTATTACTCTTTCTTCATAAACATAGTGTTTACTCCTCCTTAGTAAAAAATATCCTTAAGTTCTTTAATGCACTTTTATCATGCTGAATGTGCAATGTCAAATCTTTCAGGATTCTGGCACAAAGGTTGCTACAGAAGGTAAAACAAAATTTGAAGTGCCTTGAGATGAAACAATTTCTTTTCCAGAGACCTTCGTTAATCTTATCATTACCTTCACTGAAAACTTAGTTCACATATTTATTTAATCTGAGGAATAATCTACAGTCTTTAATCTTAATCACAATCTCAAAAGTATCACTTGGTATCGGGCATCCCTAGGAACTGTAGCTGATTTAATCATCACTCTGGAACTTCACTGCCAAAGTAGGCATCCAGATATAAATTAGGAACTACAATACATGGCTTAAATAAAATCACAGCCATCTAAAATTAGGCATCATCTTAATTAAACTGTATTTTCTAGTCACAAACTCATATATTTATGATTATGACTGATGGTAATATCTAACTTGTCTTCATGCCTTGTATAGGACACAGAATTTTTTCATCTAGTCAATAGCTGGATAAATATTAGCGCATATTTGGGGGACAATGGAAGGGAAATAAAAAAAAGTCAATATTGACATGTTGGTTTCAGCTGATTATGAATTTGCCATACTTATCTGTACGGCTGTTCTAGTGGCTAAATTTATTAGAAGGATATGTCTTATTTTTAGCTTGCAATTTTATAGTTTTAACTTTTGACAACTGATGAAGATTAGTTTGCATTTATATATTTTTTGATGTGGCTTTCCTAAACACAAGTACATTGAAAATACCTTGAATCAATGAGTATTAAAAGAATAAAAAGATATTGATGATAAAAACTGGGGAAGAATACTTAATTTCAACATAATTTTATAATATAGTATATTGTTATGGAAAATTGTATCTCATGCATTTGCAGGAATTAAAAGAAGCTGCTTCAAATCAAGTTGCACCAAGTATAAAATACAGTTTATTTGTATAACTAAGAAAAAATTGTTACTAATAGCAATAAATGACAGCAATAAATATTTCTTCATAACATCCTCATTTTGAGAGACCACTTGTCGTGGTTTAAGGCCTGCCACACAACCCATTCACTGCCCGCCCCCCCCCTGCTTCTGGAGGGATGGGGAAGAGAATCGAAAGAATACAACTCCCACAGGTTGAGATAACAGTCTATTAGCTAAGGTATAACACAAATCATTGCTGCTACCACCAATAAGAATAATGATAAAGGAAGTAACAGGAGAATAGAATACAATGGCTCATCACTGACCGATACCCAGCCCCACCCCAGCAGAATCTCTAGCCCTTCTGAGTAACTGCCCGTTACGTCCTGGGCATGACGCGCTGTGGTATGGAATACCTCTTTGGTCAGTTTGGGTCAGGTGTCCTGTCTCAGCTTCCTCCCGACTTCCCCTCCTCCCTGGCAAAGCATGAGGCTCAGAAAGTCCTTGGTCAGTCTAAACATTCTAAGCAGTAGCTAAAAACATCGGTGCTATCAGCGCTGTTCCCAGGCCGAAAGTCAAAAACACACCACTGCACCAACTACTAAGAAGGAGAAAAATGACTGCTACTGAACACAGGACACCACTTTTCCAGGTCAAGAAGTTGTTAAGACATCCAGGAAAGGAGGGCAGGCCTTTGGTGAATCTGAGAAATTTAAGTTGGGGTTGATGCACAATTTTGCCTCCACTAGTCCAGGTTACTAAATGCTTCAGATGACTACTTGTCTGATTTTCAGCTACCTGAGAAACAAGCCAATGTATCAAAAAAGGGTATTGTTGCAGTAGTTCTGAATAAGTGTTTAGTGCCGCTGTAAGGTGACTAACTGATATTACTGGAGATCTTCAGTTGGGCTAATGTACCTTCTTAAATGAAAATTACCCTAAAGAAGATCTAGGTACTGGATCCCAGTCAGGGCGCAGATATTGAGCTCCTGGTGGTAGTTATTGAGCTAGAATCATTAATCAAAAATTTCAGAAAGAACCCTGATGTGTTTAAACATTTCTATGATTACACAGAGTAAGATATTCTTTTTTGGTTTGCAAGTTTTGGTTTAGATATTTTCGTTCTGCTTTAGAGGTCCAAATCTTCTCTTGACTTACCTTTAAAGCCAAATGCACAAAGAGAGCAGCAGCTTTGGCTTTGCCTGGTTTTAGTGTGACCTAGCCACCTGAAAGCTGTCAGGTTCCAAGGCAAAATTTTACTTCTGCCTGTTTCTGATGCTACTTCTGGTTGTAAGCCTCAAAGTCGCAATATAGCTTAAGTGATCACATAGCACTTTGAGTCTGTCAGTCCTAAGCTTTTCAGTTAACATTTTACAAAGGGTCACAGTGCAAAAAGATTTATTAAACAGCACACTTTTCTGATTTGGAACAGAAAACAATGAGTGCATGTGACTGCCTGAACTGGCTGAGATCTTAACACAGCTTATTTTTATTAAAAGATAACTGAAGTTTAAAGTGTGGCTGGGAGTACTGTGTTGAAAACAGGTTAAGGACAGCTTGATATGTATTAATTAAAAATGAAATCTGGGTTTAAAATGGAGAGCTGTTGCATCTGGGGGAGTTAGTTGGGAAGAAGTCACTGGAGTGAGTTATACCATTCACTTTTCTTTGAAGGTTAAAGTATTCCTTTTATTGTAGAATGAAGTAATAGCTTCTTTCTGCTATGATTGATTGGAAATCACCATCTGTAGTGGAAGGATTTTTTAGGGGGGAACATTCTTGTTTAAGTCTGATTGCTCTTCTAAATAATTTTCTTAAATCACACATGATGAGATAATGGATATTCTGCAAATTGAATTTATTTAAATAACCTGTATATTTTACATTGAAAACCAGCTACTTATTTAGTTATTAATCAGTAGACAATAAAAATTAAGATGTCTAAAGATGATGCATAATTTTAATGTTTCTGTAAAATATTTATCTTTAGAAATGTTTAAATAATTAAATAATAATCATTCTGCTATTTTTTTAGTGATAAAAGCAGCATAACTCAGGAGACCAAGGTAAAGATAGACAGCACCCTACAGATGATTTATTAAGGCTATGCAATAATAGTATAACCAGTCATTCAAATTGTTCGATATCTGCAGCATTTGAAGCTTCTAGAAAAAGAGACCCCAAGACAGAGAAATCTGTTTGCGTACTTTGGTAGTGAAGACTTCTAACAACACACAAGGAGTAATTTAAAGGTACCATTTACTTATGTATCAAATGAAAAAAAAAATAGACGGACTCTTAGAACCGAGTATATGAAAATAATAATAAATATCCAAAAAGTATACATATTTAATACTGAGCATAATTTTTCATGTAGTGGATCCAGCTTATGGGTTACAGTAAGCATATCTTGAAAGAAAGCTTGCATCAGAATTTAATACTTCAGTGTACATTGTTGGTAAAAACAATAAAACTAGGATCTCTTTTCAGAAGTACAGCCAAACACTTGACATTGCAGAGCAACAAAAGGGAGTATGAAGTTTAATCCCCAAATCAAGTATGGGACTAGATGATCCCATGTTTGGGTTTTCGGTATTTTGGGGGGGTTTTTTTGGGTTTATTTTGTTTTGTTTTGTTTTTCTTTTCTTCCTGTTTAATTAAGGTATTCCAAAGTTTTTGTAGTTTTGGAGCTAATAAGGAATTCAAATTGGTGTAACAGGCTCCTTACACTCGCACTCAATAATGTACCGCTATTTTCATACTGAGGACAAGATGTGATCGAGAAGTGAACCATGACTGAACAGATGATCTATCTCTAGGCACTGTAAACTATTCACTGTCAGTGGGGTCTCTACATATCCATGGAGGCTGAAGCCCACAGGATACATGCAGTGTTGATAATTCAACTTAGACTAAGATGCTTGATTCTTCTGAACACAACATAATGCAAAGGTGTATAAATTGATTTACTTGGCCAGAAAAGTAGGTTTATAATGATAAAATAATTTTTTCTTCTTGATATAGAATTTATTCTGATAGATGCTAAAAGAATAACAACAGAAGAAGACATTAAACTACAGTTAATTGTGTTACAGGTCAGCATCTGTGAATTTACTGGAAATGCTATGGCACATGACCTACCTATTCAAGACACACAACCATTGCTTCCTAAAAGAAAATTTAGTGCCCCAAATGAAGTAGAAAAAAGCCCTCTGCAGTCATTCCAGTCATTCGTATTAAAATGACTGAGCATTTTGAAGTTCTTGACACTAACTTCTCCGGGATCTATGTATGTGCTAGCTTCAGCCATATTGAACTCGGTATGCATACAGAGTGCTTCCTAAGTATTTGACCTTAAAAGAACCTACGTAATGTAAATACAATCAGGTTTCTTCTAATGAACTAAAGAGCAAACACATGCATGCTTTTCAGAAAAACAGAGACTCAAAAGCTGTAGGAGCAGTGAATATCAAAAGGGAAATCTTATCAGTACATAAAAGAACCTCAAGGGAGGGCACAAAGAGAATGGAGCCACACTCTTTCCAGTGGTTTCCAGTGACAAAACAAGAGGCAGTGGACACAAACTGAAACAGGAGGTTCCCTTTGAACATCAGGAAACACTTTTTTGCTGTGAGGGTGACTGAGCACTTGAGCAGGTTACCCAGAGAGGTAACATTCATGGATATTTTCAAAAACCATCTGGAAATGGTCCTGAGCAACCTTCTGTAGGGTGCAGTGTGTGAGCATAGAGGTTGGATCAGGTGATTTTTATATGTCCCTTCCAATCTCAGTTACTGTGTGATTCCATGAATGTCTATGCCAGTCTTCACCCCCTCCTGAAATGAAGTGTCTGAGAGCTTTATCCAAGCAGTATCCATAGCTGTCATGCTTTGCTTCTAAAATATATGCCCATAGGATACTAGGCTGGCACCAGACCTTCCATTCATATGCACATGATCTTGTATGTATGTGTTTGATCCAGGTAAGAAAACGTCAAGATAATTATTTCTGCCAACTTTATGGTTAATATGGGAACTCACTGGTAGGGAATTCTTTCAGTAACAAGTGATTATAGACTGAATCCATCTTTTCTGAATCACCTACATAGATCCAAAAATGTGAAGTGAAACTCTGGAGACTAGATGTCTGACTGAAGAGGTATCTCACTGGAGCAATCCACATTAACTCACAGAACAGCAATATTAGGAAAGTGAATGTCACTTCATTAGTGAAAAAAAAAATTGACTTTGTATTTCAAAAGCAAGTTTTAAAGTCATACAAAAATGTATCCATATTTGTTAATTTATCCCAGCCAAGAAGAAGACATAATCATAATTTGGGGTTAAGGATAAATGGGTTTAGCAGGAATTCTATTTTATTTGCTGCTATAAATTTTAAAAGATCACAGGCAAAGTTTTTGGGGTGAAAAAGAGGAAAAAGTTTAACATTAATTAGAGCCAGGTTACCCTTGCTGTATGGTTTACTGCAATTGTATTTAACTCAGATTACCCTTGTTAGGATTTACATCTGGTTTCCTAAGGAGGTCCAGGTAAAGGGGAAATGCTATAGTCAAGCTTAGCATTTTGAACACAGACTTGGTAATAAATTTCTTTTATTTTTAAAAGTTTATCCTTAAAGTCTATCACATTAATAAATTCCTAAATATCCTATATAATGTAATAACAAAAATAGATGCATAAAAAGTAAGTATAAGGACAGATACACACACATAGACACACACGTCCTCCCTACAGCAGTTCCCATTTCACTGATTTAGTGTATGGTCCCAAGTGCACTGAAATCGGCAGTCCTCAACAGTGTGATTATCTTGGATTTCAGAGTTGTATCATCATACTTTGTTTTCCTGAAAAGAAGGCACAAGCTATAGAAAGTGTGTGTTCCACAATCCTCTGCCCTGTGAAAAGGTGTCCTGTAGTCCTGCTGTATTAGTTCCAAAATGCGTAGACAGGAGTTTTCTATCCTAGACTGACTCTCTTAACTGTTTCTGTTCCTATTTTGTATACATGAGCATGAAAGAAATGAAAGAATGTCACATTTCCATAACTAACCTTGCACCTTGCGATGACTCATACTTGTCTTCCAGTGCAAACCACTTTAAATCTAGAAAGTAACTCTATAGAATTGGTACAGCTGTTAAACCACTGTGTTTGTGAAGGGACTGGTTGCAGGAAGAAGAGAAAATGCCAAATAAATCAATTCACAACATGCATACCCTGCACAGGTGTTGAAGAGATTAGACTAATGACTATGGGAGGACAACATCCAGTGTGGTAAATTTGTTCGTTTCTCAATATTCACAGAGTTATCCATCAAAGACAATTGTTTTTAGTGCAGGAGACATGAACACCACTTTTCACACATCTTTTCCTATGTTAGTCTTTTTAAATAAGCAGCCTATTTTGTGTAGGTGTTGGGTGTGTTTGAGTGATATGACCTTGCCAAGTAGGGAGTGGAGTGCCTTGTGTAGAATAAACATTATATGACTTAACAATATAAAATGTTGAAGCATAATCAGTCATTTGCCTGCGGTGACTCATAATAATTACTGTATTAAACTTTGATAACTGCTTTTTTCCTTCCCCTCTGTCTCATCTCATCTTTCTCTGCACCACCCCCAGGCTTCTGCAGTCTTTACCAGCCTTCTGGTAACATTCTATTTTGTGCAGTGCCAGTAATACTGCCTATCATCTCAGGCCTCTGCTTCCTGGAATCATTAATACTGTGCTTTGGAAATCATTTGAGACAGAAGGCTCCACAATTGTACTTACTGGTTCAGCCTGGTTCCCTGAAAAAAAGATTTAGTGCATTTTCAAAAGGAGAATTTTGCAGATAGGAGCCCAAATGGATTTTCAACTAGGCTTCAACCTTTTTGAAACCTGTGGATGTTGAATAGTCTCTTACTAGTTGCCATGCCAACTGATACCAGAAGAACACTCTGCTGTGTGTTCATCCGCTACAAAGCCTCACCAGATGTCTTCAACAAATTGCCATGAAAAGACTTGGGTCTGTCAGTCTTGTTAGGAGATGAAAATCAGGCTGAAATGTCCCTGCCTCCACTTCTGATAAAACCAGCCCATAAAATATGTAGACCTGCACTGCTCTCACAGTAAACCAGCAAAATCTCTCATCCCCACCCTAACTCCCCCTCACTTCCTGTAGCAGGATTTTTTAAATATTTATGTTCTTATTTCTACGTGAAGTACAAGGCCATTATGCTTTGCAGCTGACATCGTCTGGCAGTGCAAAGCTAGAAGCATCTGGTTGGCAGTGAAGAAAGAGAACAAGCTGATAAATTATTGATTTACATAAATCAACACCCTTTAAATATTGGTCTTTTGAAGGAAAAAAAAACCTTGTTATTTCAACTAGAAAAGTGTTAAGATGATAAACACCGTATCAGCTGCTTTGTGATTTTTGTGTCCGTACCTCAGACATCAAATATATATATGCAATATACTGACATTCTCTGGAGGAACGGTATGGAAACAAAAAAATATTTTTACTAGTAGCATAATTTTTCAGCTTTAAGGGTTTTTTTTTGACACCATCGCTGTGCAAGAAGTAACACTGTATTCAAACACTTCAAAACAATCACAGAAAATGAAGTTTGAGGGTTAATAATGTTTCAGAGATGTGTGCCCTGCAGGGCTACCTCACAAAACCAAAACTATTGACTCTAGCAGAAGCTGTGTGTCACAGCACCTCAAGTTCAATGCTTTTACAATATATATACTTTCCCTGGTTATGGCTGGGATAGGGTTAATATTCTTCCTACTAGCTGGTACAGTGCCGTGTTTTGGAAATAATAGGGGAATAATCTTGACAGCACACTGATGTTTTAGCTGTTGCTAAAATAGTGCCAACGACTTCTCAGTTTCCCCTGTCCCACAAGTGAGGAAAGGCACACGAAGCCAGGACGGAGTGGAGAAAGGAAGCCTGACCCAAGCTAGCCAAAAGGGTATTCCATACCACAGCATGTATGTGGGAAGCTGGCTGCGAGCCACTGATTGCTCCTAGGGGATGGGATGGGCATTGGTTAGCGAGTAGTGAGCAATTGTCCATCATTTTCTTTTTTCCTTGGGTGTTATTCCTCTCTCCTATAGACTTTTACTTTTTCCGATTCTCCTCCCCATACCACTGGCGTGGGGTGAGGGGAGATGAGCAAGAAGCTGTGGGTACTTAGTTGATGGCTGCGTTTAAACCATGACAACATCTTTTCACAAACTGCAGGGCACTGGGCACTCAGGATACTGAGTGAAGTGCATCAGAGTATGATTTGTGAATAATCTAGAAACCAAGATAATGTATCACAAAATACTTCATTCTGTTACTGGTCACGTTGTCCTCATAGGACTGTGATGGATGTTGTTGGCCTTTGCTGCTGCCAGCCCCAAGTTGGCTCACTGTCCTTGGAGCCTTGGAGACTTTTCTGCAGAGTTGCTGTGCAACCAGACAATGCCCCACCTGAACTGGTGCTGAGGGCTTTGCCTTCCCAAGGGCAGGGCTTTGAGTTTCTCTGGGCTGAACTGTGCAAGACCCATTCCCCCAGCATGTCCAGGTCACTCTGAATGGCAGCCCTGCTATCCAGCAAGTTTGCTGGTCCCCTCAGTTTGGTGTCACTTAGGGGGAAGTGCTCCCTTACCTCCATTTGGTCATGCAAAAAGTTGTTAAGCAGGATAGACTGAAGGACGGACCCAAAGTTCACCACTTGTTAACAGTTTTCTGGTACAGTACAATGATTAACTGCTACCTTCTGCTTTTAATTTAATATTTACCCATCTAGCTGTTTACTCATAAAATTTTATCCAATAGTTTTCTGCGTTCTTGTTCCCTAAATTTAAAAATTCTGGATTCTATATATTCCACAAACTGTGAGTTTAGCAGTTTCAGAAATCCTTCTGGGAAAAAGAAAGAATTTAATCATTGCGTAAAACTTGCATCCCTTCTAAATGACTGCATATAGGAAAGCAAATTTTGGAGAAATCAAACCCAAAACCTCTGCCCAAACAGACTTACTGTAGAAAATTGAACTGTTTCAGAAGCAATGCAAGTACTACTTCAGTATTGGTGACTACTTTATGTAGAAGATATTCTTAAACTCTCAGCACATCTCAGGCACAAACCTCCAAAATAAACACATGCAGGTGTCCAAATATTATCATGAGAAGAAATTAAAGCACATGACTTCCATTGTCCTAGATTTCTGCTTCTGAGACAAGGCCCTCAATAAACTGGCCTTTCACCACTGTTGAAGATGAACAAAAAACCTTCAGAAAGTTCCACCCTCCAAGCTTGCTTTGTAAAGCTCACAGCTGTGGGGACTGCATTAAGATATATATATTACGGTCCTACCTACTGCAGCACATATAAACTATCTAAGATAAAACTATAAACAGAAGTTTCCTATACTGTACTAACGCACGTAGGTGCACTAGTGTATTTTGTATTTTAAGTGGTGTAGTCATCGTGTTATATTTACATTATTTTGCCAACCAATATGTTTCTACTTACTGGCAGGCATAATGAAGTATAGTAATACTTCAACTTCCTTGTGGCCCCCCTCCCACAATCACTAGTTAAAATTTTTTTTGTTAACAGTGGAGATATGTGCCAGAATCTAGAGACATTGTCGTAACACTCCTGCAGAGGTCTGTGGCACTCTAATGAGAAGTGCTGTGTCTGCAGCTGTATGGTGCATAGCTTCAACGAGGTACTGAATACTGTGGTAAGAGTAAAGTATGGAATACAGCTTAATCACCCCTCTTAAAAACTACTGACATAAGAGTAGGATGTTGACATGAACCTGCGATTCCTTTACAGCATTATCTGTGACCAGAAGCTGTTTGTTTTTTTAAAAAAGAAAGCTTGACAATTTCATAATGAAGACACAGCATTGACTGTGAAGGAAAGAAATTATAAAAACACCGAAACCCCAAACCACAAAATCCCCCAGTTAACCAAAAGGGAAATGTAGCTCGGTACAGGTAAATAGATTTTAAGAAGTTGTTTGAACATAACCTTAATCAAATGCAGATTAACCACCAGAGGGAGGAAAGCTGTAACTTCTCTTCTTCCATGCTACTGCCACTAGTGACAATAAATGCTACTTCATACATAGATTATGCCTTCATCTGATTGTACTAATTTAGAGCAATCTAAGTTCACAGAACAATCTAGAGTAATAAATAAATTCCTGTATCTTGAATCTCACCATCATCCATAACCTCCTTTGTTCTTCAGATTTAAAGAAATCAGTTAAAAATTTCCTAATTTTGTGAAGACATGAGAATTATCATTCGCACCATGCTTTGCTCATTGACTACAGAATCATAGAATCATAGAATGTTTTTGGTTGGAAGAGACCTCAAAGATCACCTAGTTCCAGTCCCCCTGCCATGGGCACAGACATCTTCCAGAGAAGGTAGTAAACAACCTCCCAATTAAATTTTATGAGGTATTTTATTTTAAGGTATTGTAGATTCACTACACAAGTGATAATAATTTCAGGCTTGTAACTGTTGGCATTAATAAGAGTTAGCATTCAAACAAAAAATAATATTTTAAGCCATCTCTCTCTGCACAAGTGCATTACCAAACTCATGTTCAAGCTATGATACCACTTGATACAAGAATATTCACAAATACGGTTGCAATCAGCACATGAAAGACCTAAGTCCTGAGAAAAGACCTGAAATGTAGGCAAGGTGCTCTTTAACGAATATAAAGGAGATAAAGGCATGAGAAACATCTGAATATTAAGGAAAAGAGCCATCAGGAAGATGTACTTGTACGAACAAGAAGGGTGCCAACATGCTGACCTCAGATTGCCTCAGAGTGGTCTTCCTCATACGTCAACTCATAATGTGGAAGTAGAGGATTAGAAACAAATCATACTAAAAGACCAAATCTTCCAGTCCTCATGGAAGATGTCTGTGTGTTTACATCTTATATATGCTTATATTTAACCCCTTCCCAGTCACAGGGTTCAATACAGTGACCAAGATGTTTGGTGAATGCCTGTTTACAGATGGAGAGCAGCCTCTGCTCGCCTCTGCTTGATCTTTTAACAGTGTGAGACAGTTGCTGCTGCTTGTGTATGTGTATTTGTGATACCTCCAGCTTGATCTTCAAACATCTTCCATCCCTTTAGATGAGAGTTTGTTGTTCTGCAATCTGTGAAGACATTTGATTGAGGGAGCACTTCACTAACTTTCTGTCCTCATTTCTTGTCAAATGTGACCATGACACAAATATCCTTGAGTAGTTTGGGGGTCAATCACTTGCAGCTTGAGAAAGATCAATTGGATGGACAGGATGACAACTTCTTCATACATGCAGAAGAGGGGAGGAGGGCCCTAGAGTCAGTCGTTAAAGAAACAAAGGACTTTTCCAGTATCAGAAATAAAAAGTGAAGAGCTCTTGAACATGGCAATCAACCAATGACAGCATTTCTCAAGAAAAACCTCTCTTAAAATCATGGTAAGCACACCATTTTCTACATCAGACACAAGGAGAGTGCATGACCTGAAATGCATCTTCTAGAAATAAGGCAGGGAAAGCATCTGGTTTCTTATAGTATACTGGTTTATCCACTGATAGATACATTTGAAGAAGAGTTCATGTTTTTCCATTTGTTAGAATTTTGAAGTGCCCTTCAAGAACTTCATTAAACTGAATTGAATTCTACTGGTGATTACATATTTCAGTAATACAAGAAACTACATCATTAGTATCTGGAAAGTTTGGTCGGAAAGTTTGGTCAGAAAGCTTGAGTTCCTTTGGATTCCAAAATATTTAAAAATATTCCATTTGTATTTGATGTCATCTAAGATCATGATTAGTTTCTGCTGCTGTTTTCTCATGTATTGTATACTGAATATCCAGACACAGAAAACAATGAAATCTTTCTGTGCCAAACTGCTGTTCTTCTGTTAGAGCATTTTACGTAAGGGAAGGGCTATCCAGAGAAATGACTTTCAAGTGCAGCAGCCTTTGACTGTAGAGTAGGCTCAGGAAGACTGTTCAGTGTTTTGCAGGGCCACAGCAAGGCCCAAGGCTATCCAGAAGGACAAAGCAGAAACCTGCTCCTCAGCAGCTGGCACAAGTAGAGTGTGAGGGAAACAAGGTTGCTGGGACAGCAGGGCTTGAAGAGCTGCTCTTCAACAGTATGCAACATACAGGTTTCCTCTCTGAAATGTATCAAATGTGTCAGGCTACTGCTAAGGCTCCTTTTGCTTCAGAAATAAGGTGTCATGGAGAATATATCTGGTATTACTTAAAAAGATAATACTGTTCTTTGCTGGTTAATCATGTAAATTTAACATTCTCAGGAGGCAAATCCATTGAAAACATGCATGCATAAGTGTAAGACTGCTTACAGCAGTCTTGTGTCTCCATATTAGGAATAATTCTTTAAGCATAAGTATGAATTACGCTAAATGATGTCCAACGTCTCTCAATTCCTTCCGTTTAAAAAAGTTAAAGTGTAAACATAAAGTAAAAATTGTTTCAGCTACATTAGTTAACTGTCTTATGGAAGGAATCTCTTATACAAAAAATAAATCCCTAAACATTTACAAAAGATTCTATTCCTAAACCTTGCAGCAATAGAGCACAGAAGATATGCAGACATCTAAGCCACACCAAATTCTGTAGTACCTACCTGTCCATCTGGCCAGCTGAGAGCCCTCACTGGAGTACAGATGCTCTTGCCTCCTTTCTTCTAGCTCCATAACGCTTACATATGTAACTGTGGTACCTTACTTTACAGTGCAAAGGTAGGGAGAAAGGAAGGAAGATGGTTCCTTTTTAAATGCCTCCTGAAAGACGCAGGAACAGCAATAGTCCATCTTATAAGCATAAGTCCATCTTATGACAAAGTCATACTTTCCTGGTGGACAGTCAGGGCTCAGCCATGTTATTTACATTGCCAGGTAGAGAAGAAAGCTTCTAATGCTGGACTGTGAGCATATAGTTGGCGTCTCATAGTACCTGCTGACCCTTTATACTGAACTAAGTGAATATCTAATGTGGATTAGACCACTTCCTGGAGGCATTTTAACTCCATGCCCTAACCCTAGTTTCCCACAAAGAAAGAAGAATATCTTGTATAAAATCTAACCAATATTCTTTCATTCAAAAAAATAATATGGCACAAAAATGGAGTATCTGCAAAAAACCCCAATGATTTAATTTCTACCAGAGATGTCTGTGATGATGGAATTTTTGGCAGTATCACAGAATCATAGAATAGTGAGGGTTGGAAAGGACCTTAAGATCATTTAGTTCCAACCCCTCACTAAACCTCACACTAAACCATGTCACCCAAGGCTCTGTCCAATCTGGCCTCGAACATCACCGGGGATGGAGAATTCATGACTTCCCTGGGCAACCCATTCCAGTGCCTCACCACCCTCACAGTAAAGAACTTCCTTCTTATATCCAGTCTAAACTTCCCCTGTGTAAGTTTGGACCCGTTACCCCTTATCTTATCACTGCAGTCCCTAATGAAGAGTCCCTCCCCAGCATCCTTATAGGCTCCCTTCAGATACTGGAAAGCTACTATGAAGTGTCCATGCAGCTTCTCCTCTTCAGGCTGAACAGCCCCAGCTTTCTCTGCCTGTCTTCATACAGGAGGCGCTCCAGTCATCCTCGTGGCCCTCCTGTGGACTTGTTCTAACAGTTCCATGTTCTTTTTGTGTTGAGGACACCAGAACTGTACACAGTATTCCAAGTGGGATCTCACAAGAGCAGAGTAGAGGGGCAGGATCACCTACTTCGACCGGCTGGTCGCACTCCTTTTGATGCAGCCCAGCACACGATTGGCTTTTCAGGCTGCTGGCTCATGTTCAGTCTTTCAAACACAAGTGGCTTCTGGATAGGATCAACTCTTCCACAATCAGATCCACAACCAGATGCTACAACCCTTCCAGAGCTTTGTCTTCCATTGCTTGCCCCTCACCGCTGCTACATTCCTCTGAAACTGCAGACTTCTAGCATCCATAACAGCTTTAAGCCAGGAACCCCATAACACTGCATGAAAAAAACTGATAATTTGTTCTGAGCCGATCTTTTGTTAAACTGACTAGATGCCCTTTACATCTTCCACTGAAGACTGTTGGTAATCCCTCTTCAGACTTGCCATTTTTCTTCCTATTCTGTGGATCAAAATTAATATAAAATTAATTTTTTCAAATTATTTTGTTAATTTGTTTTAAAGGAGTTTGTTGGCCAGTTTATAGCACTGATACAGCACTCTAAGGAGGAAAAAAAAGGCTCTCCAGGAGGTGCAGAAAGAAACACTTGGTGTAAGTGGGCTGTTGTACACAAATCCTTCTCTGAAAGTTGGAATAACTGAAATTCTGCCTTTGGCAGGTGAGATCTTGAGGATGAGAGCAGAGTGTCCATCTAGAGAGAAGCAACAGCAACACAAGGCTACAGATGTGGTAGTCATCACTGGTTTTCATTTTCAAGGGTTCCACAAAATGAAGGTCAAATGTTAGCTTATTCAAAGCACAACATCATACAACTTTTGCATCACTGGCGATTCACCTATCCACTCTTACATCCTTTTCTGCGTAAAAAACTTGATTAGAAGATTGTGTGTAGCTTGACAATGAGAAAACAATATACATATTATCCATTAACAAAGTAAAACTTATTTAAATGTGAAGTTCTTCCTATATCTAGATGCCTTGAAGTTGATGTTCCCAGAAGTCTTAAAGAAGTCAGTACCAGTAAGATCTACTATATACATGTACAGAACTTGTTATATATCTTTAAGTGATTTTAATCAGTGTGTGCAGTAGCTTGCTTAAGGATCATAGAATGATTTGGGTTGGAAAGGACCTTAAAGATCTAGTTCCACACCCCCTGCCATGGACAGGAACCTTCCACTAGACTAGGTTTCTCAAATCACATAATCATAGAATCATAGAATGAGCTAGGTTGGAAAAGACCTTTAAGATCATCAACTGTTATGCCAGGACTGCCAAGTCCACCACTAAACCTTGTCACTAGGGACCTCATCTACATGGATTTTCAACTCTTCCAGGGGCGGTGATTCCACCACTGCCCTGGGCAGCCTGTTCTAATGCTTGATCACATTTTTGGTGAAGAAATTTTTCCTAATATCCAGTCTAAACCTCCCCTGGTGCTGCTTGAGGCCATTTTCACTTGTCGTGTTACTTGTTGCTTTTGAAAAGAAACCTGCCATCTCCTCTCTCCATTTTATAAAAAGGTATGCTGTAGTTATTTTTTTAATACCTTTGATATTAAGTAGTTTTGCTGCTGCTTTGTGATGCTGCATCACCGCAGAGCAACATGAAGTCACTTGACTCAAAACCCTTGTGCCTTTTCCTTGTAATCTTGATTCTGATCTGTAGACACTAAGAAATTCTAAAACTTACTGAAATCAGTTTAAAAACCTCTCCAAATCCACTGTGATTAGGATCTAATCAGTCACCTTTTCTCCTTTGCCACCATAGCATGGGTTTACTTTCCCCTGTTTAATTTTACCATTATTTATGGGGAAGAGATAGGCCGTCTATAAACACACCACAAGGAGAACTGTGCAGCTTGGGACAGATTACTTTTCTTCATAAAAGTTTCTAAGCTAAAGCCCAGTTTTGCACTCGCTGAGCATTTTAACAGACCTGTTAATATTTTATGAAGTTCATCATCAGTACAAGCTTGGGACTGTTTTCTCTTCCTGGGCCTGTTGGCCGTGGTCTCACATGGCTGTTCCTGTTATCTGCTCTTGGGGTGGGTTCGCTCAACTAATGGATCAATAAACTTGCCTACAAAAAGTTCCCTTGGCACATACAGTATTTATTTCTTTAAAAATTTATTCAGTAGGATAGGCTTAGGAGGCATACAACTTGTCTCAAGGAAGTCTCACAGGACAGTAGCCCATGCAGCTGTACTGTAGCTGTCCACTTGACTATAACACAAATAATACTCATGTTGTGACTGACGACCATTTTCAACTTCTATTTAAATTTACACCAAAAAGTAATTAACCATTTTAAACGTGATTTTCAGAAGTATATTTGTATTTCTGCCTCTAGTGTGGACTAGACCATAATCTTCACATGCAGCTGTGAGCTGTGGTTCTCTTTCATGGCTAAAGAAAAACAATTTTGTCACAGGACGGATATTTTCTGTCTCTAAATGTAATTTATACCCCTGGATGACAGAAACTAATTATAAAATGCAATTGCAAAAAGCAGAGAACAACTGGTCTTCCTGCCAGATAGGAATTTTATGTGACCATTTTGGGTTTTTTTAAGATGTATGCAAGATTCTTTCTGCAAATTTATCTTCAAGATACTTTTATAGTTAAATATATGTGATTTGTTGATATTATTTCTTCTTTGTTCTAGTCACAATAATCAATTGTTTCCATGGACTGTTACAGCAATTTGAGGGGTATTTAATATTACTGAAGTTAAGCTTAATGATAATTTTATTTAAAAATTCAGGAGGGGGTTTCAGTCTAATTTTTTATAAGTACACTGGTAAATAATAATTTTTAAAGTACAAACTGGGAACTGCCTCAGGTGTTTAAATGGGTTGAAAGAAAAATATATTTGCAGATTTTAATTTATAGTCATCTTCCAGAGCTGACATGGAAAAATAATGTGACTGGAATGCCTGCTCCATAATCAGGAAACAGTGCTTTGCTAAACAGCAAAAACTAGCAAGACTCTGAAATAAATTTTCCTCCTCTACATGTTGCAGATGACACATTGTAACTGTTTTTTTTCCAGTGATGCTGTTCTATGAAGCTACCACAGTAAGACTCGCTAGGAATTTCACTGTGAAGCACTAAAAGCTCCGTAAATACTGAAATTTTGGAAGAGATTTATCTCCTGCTGTATAAGACTGTTTTGGCAGATGGTCGCAAAAAGATTTCTTCACTGTCAAGTATCACAATTATTGCTGTTGTGAGTGCTTTGTTAAAATTATGTTAATGTTAAAATAGAAAGCAAACTCATGGCAGTTGGATACATTAATGTAGTAAACTGAAAAGCTTTATTCTATTTATTCTGAGGCAGACAACAAGCCTCATTTCTCTGATTTTTATTCAGGACTAAAGGGCAGATAACCTTTTTCAGCAGAAAGTTAACATAGCTGCAGAAACAGTTTTATTCTATTCAGCAAACTTGAAGGCATATTTAGCAAGTAGGATTCTCTAATTCTTCTTCTATGCCACTTGCACATTAACCATATGCACACAGTTCTAGTTTCCTCTTTGCAATGCAGCTCCATCCCAGAATCTACCTTAGAGAAGCAATTGGGGTTTTTTTCTAGTTATACAGTATTCAGAAAGATGAATCAGCTTCAATGACTAAAACTGGGATTAGCCATTACGTATCCAGGCTACTTACTTTGATGCCTAGGCAAATGAAAATGGCCAAGCAGAAGAAAACTTGCATGTCCCAGTCTTCAGTGGAAATCTGCAACAAACAGCCTAAAATTCCACTTGGAGCATAAATTACCAAACAAAAGTGCTTTCCTCTTTAAAAGAGAAAAAAGCAAATCTCAAATGCTACTGGTCACATCTGGCTCTTAAACGTACATTCCCTGAATTTGTTTTCTTGAATCACAACACAATACTTTTTTCTTTTTTCTTTTTTTTTTTTTTTTTTTTTTTTCCTGAATTAGAGATGCCCACCATGGCTTTCAGTGCCCCTGAATTTTGATTAAAGGCACTTATTTCTGTTCATTTGAATGTGAAACATGTTGCCATTAAACTTTTTCAAACATCTAGAGCAGCCACAGCGTCACCTTTTTGTCAAGCCTGTGTGCCCTCACTAAGAAGAAGGCTATTGCCTTTTTATGAAACATTGTTAAAACCGTTTAAATAGGAGGCTGAAAGAGCACAGAATGAGAGATCTTCCCATGCAATACCCTTTCCTCTTGCACTTACTACAGCAAAAGTCCTGCTTCATTCCACTTAAAAAAATGAATGAAATAGGTCCAGAAATTCAACAAATCTACAGAGTTTCAGTGGTTTAAATGGTAGGAATTTGGCACTGGAGAGCAGGCATTGCACCTTCTTTTACTGAACTGAAGAACAAGGATGGGGAAAAAAAAGTCATGACTAGTTCCAGCTGCTGACAGTTAGTATAACAGATCACTGGGGATGTCAAAATGCATGCGCCAGGAAAATATTTCCTGGAGGCACACTGTCAAGAAAAAACGAAGGCATACAATAAGACAGAGTGAAAAATTAAGCCACAAGAGTACTATATTAGATAAGCTTAAATAGATCTACATGTCACCCTCCAAGCAAGCAAAAATATTATGGAATAACATGCATTGATAAAAAATTTTGCACAGAATGTCCTACTGCAAAAAATTTAATGCAGGCTTATGCAAAAGTATTACCAAACATCTTGTCATGTACATTAAAACCCCATTTAAGCCATAAGTCAAAGTTTTAGGATTTGCTTGATGTTCGCCACGTGAATCGAAGTGACTTTTCTTCTGAGATGCTAACCCAGAGCATTTTCTTATTTCAGTCTGTGCAACAAACTGATCTTACTCAGATCTGCCTGGTCAAAGAGACCATGTCTCAGTCAGGCTGAGTGTCACAGTAGTTCAAGGCAGCACAGACAGTCAGAGCCCTTGTCAGCTGCACCACAATAATGTCACTGCAGCACTAGAGCAACCTGGGAGGAGCGAGATGAGCCCTGGTGAGCCTTGGTGAGCCCCTCCTTCCCAGAACTCCTCTTTTAGCACATTGTTAATGGCAGAATAGCATCCAGGATGGCTTGAGTATATTTACCTGATTATGCATACCTCTCACTGCTGACATTAATCTTGCTTCCCTTTCTTTATGTTCAGAATGTATAAGCCCTTACTTTACAAATATGAGCAAAGATGTTGAAGTTCGCACTTAGCTTCAGCTGAGTAGACACGGAGATTCCAAAAAGACTAACTGCAGCAGAAGGGCAGAAAAGGAGATTTTTGAGCATCACTGCTTGTGCATGGAGAGAATTTTTTTGATGAAACTGCTACATTTCTCCAGTTCTACCTCTTGAATCTTCACTCCATGTAACAAAGTGGTGAAGTAACAATCAGCATCAAACTCCCAAGTCTTTGTTCTGCTTGAATTAGTTACCAAAACTCCTGATTACAATGAATACTGTCCTTTTTGCTCCAAAACCCAGAATACAAAAGGAGTACACCTAATGTCAGCCTTATGTACAAATCAACAAGTTTGAGGACAGGGATCAGGCTGCCATGAGGCTGAAATTATAGCTGACTTCTCCTGTGTTGTGGGTACTGTGGTGGTGTTCATCAGAAAGCAAAGCTTGCAAATGTGATTAAGTGAGGGAGGGTTGTTAGACCAGAATGGTACAGCTTCGTTCACCATCCATGCAGTTCAGCATTTTAGTCTAGTCCTAGATTTCTTAAAATTGCTTTAACAGTTTTAATATTAGTTATAGTTAGTACTATTTAATGCTGTCTTAATAAAATATGACATTGTGAATGACTGTTTCAAGTTCCATGAATGTAGTGTTTCTACTTTATAATGGCAGTCAGTTTGCCTCAAAGTCTTTGTGAGATGTGAATGTAAACATAGACCTGTAAAAGTGTGGGTTTTTTTCTTTCTTTTTGACGGCAACAAAAAAAAAAGAAGAGTTATTTTTGAATACTAGTGTCATGGCAATAAGTTCCTAAATTGTTTTCTTCTTTATGTTAATTGTAAAGTTGCAAATTCAACTAAAACAAACTTTTTAAGAGAGAAATTTAGACTTTATTGCCATTATTTCTCTAAAACTGAATTATTTAACTTTTACTTAAAGTAATGCTTAATGTATTGATCTAATTGATATATTAAAGCTGAACCTTACATTAAGACCACTTTCATGGCTATTATACAAACTCAGCCTCTTATTTTTGCTATTAAAGACTATTATTTTCTTAAAAGTTATTGTGTAATGTAAATGATTTTTTTCTAAAAATGTTATAAGGTCATTTTTGTATTTTTAGCATAATTAATACACAAGATTCTCCATTTCTCTGGCTTTCATTAAAATAATGTTTTCCACAAATGAAGTATGGCTTAGTCTTATGAAGTGATAATGTTAGAAGGAAGACCCCACAGAGAGCTCATGTCAAGGATTAATGGTACAATTAAAAAGCATTGCAACTTTAGTCCTTAGTACAATGCTTTTTGTTTAGAAGCATTAAGCCATACTGTTTTAAGAAAAATTGCTATTTCACATGGTTCAGGCTGCTAAAAATAAAATTGTATTCCTTTCTCAGAAGCAACAGACGATACATTCAGAAGCAATAAGCAGACAATACATTCAAGCTACAAAGAGTGTTCTACACTGTTGAAGAGCTCTGGACCAGGTTAAAAAGAATTGTAAAAGTGTGAAACCACAAACATTTTTAGGAAGATAGAGATGAAGACTGTACAGGAAAAGAATTCCTTATATAGCCAACTTATAAACACTCACTGTTTCCATTGTTTGATTTGAACGTACTATTACTTTGACTTCTTTAAGATGAAACTGCAGATTAAGCTATTCTAACAACAAAGTCAAAGTTAATTAGTCTTAACTAACAGCCAAGTTGTAAACTACTTGAGGTCAACTCCACCCTCAGGAAAATGAGCATTAGTGAGACATTTTAAAGCACTGTCTGTTTTTATAAGCAGTGCAGGGAAAGGCTAAGCCAATAAAACATAATCATTCCATTCCATATTTTAATATTAGCCTCTAAAGGACAGAACACTCCCATGTGCTTTGATGACAAAGCCTTGTACCAAACTAATAACAATATGTGAGTAAAGGAAATTACTGTTATTTTGCTTTGATTTGGTCACTGAATGTAACAAGCAAACAACAGTGAAACCTCTATCAAATGGACTGCAATGAGAGTTTCCTGCATGGGCTGGACAACAAAGAGATCCCCAGAGACTAGTGTGAGGCTTCCTTTTTTTACCCTGAAGGTAAATCATTAAGGTCTCAGTAGATTCTGAATTTGGGAAAAAATAAAAATAAAAAAAATAAAAATCTTCGGTTTTTATTTGGAAATGCTAGGCGTGAGCAGCTGTTGTTAATTATGACTTCATTTTCTCCTCCAGACTTCTTTGGTTGCATGCCATAACTGCATGGGGCACGGGGGTTTATGGCTTGAAAATAGCCTTGTCATTCAGTGAAGTCTAACAGAGCAAAGGGGGCTTGATAAATGATAAAAATGTTCCTTGAAAAGCTCCTTAGATCAGATTAGTTCCCAGTTGTTTGTTTTTAGAATCCCAATAGTCTTGAACAATTAAAAGCTAAATACATGAGGCCACACAATTCATGAACCATATAGAAAATATTTAACAGCTATTGAATTACTCTTGAAAGTAACTCTTCCGCCCTTTATTTACATGGTCTGTTTATATGCTCTGCTTAAAATGTTAAATAAATTGAGTTAATCACATAATTAAACTCCAATTTAACTTGTATTTCTCATACACTGAACATCAGACAATGCTTAAGTACCTTGATGAACTGCGGTCTTAGGGTGTGACTCTGAAAGGTACTATGAAGTCTGGCCCTGAGCCAGCAGAGCTAACTTGCAAAACTTTAAGTCTGTGGAAGACAAATAACATGTTCTTCGGCAAACTGTGAGATTCCTTCCCCTCCTCCCCTCCACCTCCTTCCCTTTACTGGATCATTAGAAGAGATATCAACATTTTACAGAGCTTAATCTTCAAAACAGTAATGAAAAATCTCACACGTTAGTTTCTGCATACAGTTAAGTCAGTGGTTCAAACAAAGTGGTTCAAACAAAATTCATATGGGGAGCAACGTTACGGGATTAAGAGAGTTATGATTTGGTTCATGGCTATTTTCACTACATAATTTACATTGTTGTGTTTTGGAATAAACCAAGATTTACTGTAATAAAAGCTTCGTAACATTCAATTTATTTTTCCATTTCCACAAGTCACACAGTCCCACTGTTCTGTTTATTCTTTTTATTGTCCTTTTCATTTTCTAGCGTGATTACCCTTTAAACGGAATTATTGAAATTAAGAACAGTGAGACATTTTGACTCAGATCTCAGTTTATAGAAGAATGATGCTGCACAGACTATGGTGGGGAAATGCATTAGGAAAATTCTTCTAATTTGCTGCTGTAAAGTGCAGCAGCAACAGGACACTTTTAGCTGGTGTTCAACGTAATTGTGAGAATGATGGGACTCAAACTGTCCTCCATGTGAAATTTATCCTTCATCCAATCAGCAGAAACAACTAATGCACTGGAAGGTGTATTACATCCCATCTACTTCCCAATAAAGTCAGTGGTGTCCAATCAGACACCTATTGTTAGTAGAGAATCTGAAATTGATACAATCACCACATTGATCTACAGTTGTGTCTGTCATTTGCTTGCCGCTGCGTCCTCCTCTCCTTCTACCATGCAGCCGCTTCGGAACAAGAGTCCATGGCACTGAGTTTCAGAACACTCTAATGATCAGATTTGTTAGAAAGATTGGACTAAATAATGCCAGTTTACTCAGCCCAACTCCAAGCAGGGGCTACTGGTAATGCCACATGAAAGGGTGGAGGGTACAGTGCTGTACAGCTTCCTGAGATAACCAGCTGTTTTAAGCCCTACTGTCATACCTGGCCTGGCAGCAGAGATCAGGTTGATTGTTTCATTTAACACCTGATTTTCTCCCAAACCTGTTGGAGAATCTCCTATTGATGGATTGCTAGTAAGTTCGACTGGGAGAGAAAGGAAAGAAGGAGGAGAAAAAAACCCCTTGAAATACCCTCCTTGTGCTTATGAACTCACGAGGATGCATATATAGGGGACAGGATTTCTTTTGTTCACTCTGATTACAAAGCCAGCTGCATTACCTACCAGTCAGGTTCACTGTCCTCATAACTAGACAGGCTGGAAATGGGCTGAGGGACATATAAGAAAATTTGTGACTTCTGACTTCTAAAAACAAGTAATAAACTAATTTCTTATGATATTAATTCAAAAATTTATAGTCAAAGATCGTATATTTAAACATTGGATTAATCTCAGTCTAGAATAAAATGCTAATCTGCAGAAAACAGCTTAAAGCTTAGGATAGTTTTAGCATTGCGCCCACGAAGAGATAGCCATCACCATAATTTTTTTTCCTTCAACCTAGAATGCATAAACTATAGGCTCTTCTTTATGTAAGCACAGTCTTTAAAAAACTCTTCTTGTGGGAAGGTACTAACCTCAGTTTATTTATTGAATGCATAAACCTCAAGAAAAGTTAGCTGTTACAAAAATACACAAGTAAATGATGCTATCTCTGATCTCATCACATGATCTGTGTTAAGATCAGATAACACTATCAGTACTTGGATAAATGTCACCCAGAGAAACTCCACTTATTGCAGTATTAACAATTCAGTAGGAACAACTACCTCCATTACAGAAAGATTTGTCCTGGTGTAGCAACCAAATGTATCCACCTATCTCTCCCTTAAGGTGTTAATGTTTAATATGTTAAAGATAATGTTTAACCTGATTATTAATTGCTGTGGTTCCATAGGCTTGCAGCAGGTATCAAACACTTGTAATTTAGAAATATTAAAGTAATATATTTCTATTTCACCATGTTCCTTCTAGCAAAGCAGAAAGGAAAATTAAAGAAAATAAAAAGGAGAAGGGAAATAAAAAAACGTGATGAGAGGCACAGACAGAAGGACAGTCAAAACCCACATTTTCACTTAGTCTATGATTCTTTGCACTATACAATTAGAAGTAACACATGAAAAGTTAAGATTAATAGAAATTCACATTCATGACCCTGAAATTTTCTAGCCTTGTTTAGGCTCAGAGACTCATTAAGTACTGGCGCTTTTTTGGATCACACTAAATGAAAGCCTTCTATTTAATTCAAGCATATATGTTTTAGGTGCAGGGTCTTGACAGAGTTAGAAAGAAGCAAAACCATGTGTTCTTCATTCACCTCTCCCTGCCCCCAACTCTTGAAACACTGAGGGAAAGAAGAAAGGAATTAAAAAGGAAGGAAGAAACGAAGAAAAGAAGGAAGAAACAAGGAAGGAAGGGAGGAACAAAAGAAGGAAGAAAAAGGAAGGAAGAAAAAAGGAAGAAAGGAAGGAAGGAAGGAAAAAAAAAGGAAGGAAGGAAGGAAGGAAGGAAGGAAGGAAGGAAGGAAGGAAGGAAGGAAGGAAGGAAGGAAGGAAGGAA
>WYDI02017628.1:0-25667 GCA_009867235.2 Psittacus erithacus | reverse complement strand
TTTGTCGCTTCTCCATTCCCGCCCCCCCCACCTCCCCCTCCGCCAAGCCCCAACCTTCCTGTGTTGAGGAGCGGAGGAAGCTGTTGGGGAGCAGGAGGAGCAGGTAGGTCTTCCCCTGTGAGACGTGTCCCCAGAGCCTGCAGAGGTCCGGCCCGCAGGTGCAGTCCCCAGCCCAGCCCCGAGCCCTGGCTGGGCCACGACCGCGGAGCAGGGCGGCTTGGGCAGGCTGGAGGCTCTCGGCGGTGGGAGGAAAGAGGAGCCCCCTCCCTTGGGGTCCTCTTCATTCGGGCCAGGTCTGCTCAGTGTCTCTACCACTACCTGTCTGCAAACCCCTTAAGTCCCAAAGAGGGTCGGGGAAGGTGCCAGATGGGTTTCTCCTACATCTTGCTGTACAGTGCTTCGCCTTGCTTGTTTGCAAATCCACCAAATAATTCATGCCAAACAACCATTTAGAAAGCATTTTCTTTGTGTCTCTGAAACCCTACTGTACAGCTCCATCTGCCTGATATAAATGAATAATCCTTCTTGATACCATTCCTAATCCATTTCTTTACAGTTGAATTGGAAAGTGGAGTGGAGGTGGGATTAATAATCTTTAAAAATTGAAACCCCGAAAGAGCCACAGATCCGGCGTATTTATTGCTTCAAATCAAACAGATGTCCCCCCACCCAACCCCCTCCCTCCTGGCTGGATTTAGGGCAAACAGAGGCATTTCTCAGAACCAAAATACCATGCAAAATTCTTTGGAGTTTAGAGCCGGATTCGGTTTTTTTTTCCAAGGGCTAAATAGCACCAGGCGTAACTCATGTGTCCCGATCAATCCTTCATTAGCCAAGAAGAGGAGGAAGAAGAAAAAAAGCGAGGAGGGGATATTTTAGCCCTGGCAGTGGGGCTGCCCTGCATATTCCTTGAGCGCTTCACTTCTTTCCCGTGCGCGATCCCTCCCGATTTGCTCTGTGTGCCGCGTTACAACGGGCACTGGGCGATCATCTGTAACTCATTGTTTGAGAGGGAGCGGGGGGAGGCGGGGGGGCGGGGGGAAGAGCGGGTAGCAACTGGAAAAGTTGCCGATTCCCCCCCCCCCCCCGGAATGATAAACAGGGTGGGGAGGCTGGTTTCCAGTATACATCTCCAAGGTTTCGACTTTGTTAGTGCGTTTTCCTCATTTTTTTTCTTCCTCTAAGTGCTAATATTTTTTGACGATAATGAAGACTTTTATGCGCCTCTGGCAAGGCACCTCGGAACAAAGAACATTTGTACCTCTTCTCTTGGACAATCAGCGCCTGCTCACATTAGGCACCTTTGCGCCTCTCCTAGCGCCCTTAGGGTTTTGTTTTTCTTTTCTTGTTTTCTGTTTGTTTTTTTCTTTATTTAAACCCAACATTTGAATTTCCTAATCAAATAGCTTCTTTCAATCCCCGGTATTTTCATAGATGCTATATATCCCGACCCCCCCCCTCACACACCCCCCCCCCCCCCATTTCCAGATCAAACGAAAGCTTCCCTGCCATCCCGGAGTGGCGGTGGATTAGGATATTATTAGAAAGCCAGCTTCCCACAGTTAAAAGAGAAGAGACAGGGAAAAATCTCAGGATTTAGCAGAGCCGGGACTCATCTGCCAGCCGCTGAGAGAGCCGGCGGACACGGGCGAGCAGTCCCGGCCGGTGCTCCGCGGCATCGGCCCCGCATCGGTTCCGGGGCCCTGCGACCCTGAGCGCCCCCGCGGGCACGTGTACGGAGCCTGCGATCCCTGTGCTGCGCAAGTCCCAGCGACCGCGCACAGGGGCCGCACGCGTTTGTTTCCTTAACGCAGCAACAAAGCGGGAGAGACAGGACGCCCAGCAGATACTTTCTTATACCTCAGAAATGATGCAAGCACATTTTCGGCAGAAAAAAAATGACCAGTTATAATTAATGGTTTAATAAAACTATTATTATTATTACTATTACTATTATTGCCACCACCATCACCCTTGGTCTAAGCTGTCCGGTTCCGAGCCGAGACTTAAACACTTCTTCCGTTTCATAATTTCAAACCCACTTAAGTGCTGGATCATCAGTTTTTCCCTTTGTCTGCCCCAGTTGTAAATAATGGCTTTGAGATTAGCTAATTACGGCGCATTAATCACTGATAGAAAGGAAATAAATCAAAGCCGGTTTCGAATTTTCAAACTCACTAGTTGAGACGTGCATAGCAACTCTATCTGCAGCAGATAGGTGCTGTTTAAATTACTGAGGCTACAGAGTAAACCACATCCACGCCACTTTTAAAAATGAAGATTTTATTTATACATACCAGTTGTGCCGTTAAGTGGAGGTTTGGGGGAATTTTTTCTGCCTAGTTTTGTTAAGAAAATGTTCCTACAGTGGTGCAGTCTGAAGCCAGGAACGCTGAAACGTCGAATTAACAAACTTCTTGTAATAAAGGGTAGAATACGGAGGAAACAGAAAGATGTGCTTGAGAGACATACGGAGATAAACATCTAGTCAGAAAACCCAATTATAGTATAGACTAGCTTACGCACGACTCTGAATAACAACATTCACGTTACATGCTGTATTTTTTAAGGATTTCACTAGCTCTCACATCCGTCCTGCTGTCCTCCCCACAGCACAGTGCGTTTTGTAGTTACGTCCTCTCAATATTTTGAAACATTTGTCTTTGGTGGTGAGGGCTAGGTAAGTACATGCCAGAAAGCAACAAGCCAGCTTCTAGGGGAAAAGATGTAGGTCTTCAAAAAGAGTGGAGTTTACAGACAAAAATTCGAGGGAGCCCAGCCAAGAGACCTACAACTCCCCCCCTCCATCGCCCTCCGCTGCCCCAGACACAGATAGCCACACTCCATCCCCAAAAACACTCCCTCCTCCACCTAGAAGGAGGCAGCGCCCACCCCGCTCCGCAGCCTGCCGCCCGCCTCGCCTTCCCTCCGTCCCCGGCTCCCTCACCCGCCCAAGACCGTACCTTCGCCGGCCTCAGGAGCCGATGCCCGCGGCAGCAGGGCTTTCCGGCCCGCGGCAGCAGGGCTTTCCGACCCGCGCAGCTGCCCAAAAAGCGGAGCTGCAGAAGCTTCCGCACCCCGGTCACTACCGTGAGCACCCTTAGCCAGGCACCGCTGCCAGGCGCAGGTGGCCGACACTCTGAGCGCCGAACCCGCCGAAGGACACCGCCTACCCCCTTCCTTTTAGACAACAACGTTACAATTAATTTTAAGTTACTCCGCGTACCTTATCATTATAAACAGGCCGGGAAACAGCGACAGACCCCGGCAGCGGGAGATGGGGAAGGGGAGGGCGATTTGCATAAAGCTTTGTCTTTAGTAGGGGTTGAGTTGGCACGGGTTATAACGCTAATTGCACCAGATTAATGCGCAGACTGGTATCAACTGCGCCGGACCCGCAGCCCCACGCACACACTCCGCAATGGGCCGGAGACCCCGAGGTGAGGCGCTGCCGGCGGCTGCCGCCGCAATACCTCTGTGGGGGGAGCGATGTGCCCCCTCTTCCCCCTGTCGATTCCCTGCCCCAGGCAGCTGGCGGCTGGCAGCGGCCCCTTTCTCCGCGGCGCGGCGGCGGAGCAGCAGCGCGGCCCCTCGGCGGCAGCGGCAGCTGCGGCCAGAGCCGTCCGCGAGGTCCTGCTGCCACCTGGCGGGCCGCCACCGCGCCACCAGCGCGCCCCTCTTCCGCTCCTCACCGCGGGCGCGCTCCTGCAAACGACCCCCGCCTCCGCGGTATAAGGGAGTAATGAATGCGGCGGGCACGGTGTCAGCGGGTACTGCGCAGCCGAGGAGGCAGGCGCTTCCGGCTGCCCTCAGGAGCCGCAGGAGTGAAAAGGCGGGTGAACTGGGGAACCCCAATATAGTGTTCGCTATTTTCTTCTCTCTCCTTCCTGTAACCAGATTTGCATGTTATGCCAACTACTAAGTGGTGACTTGCTCCGAGACAGCATTTTCTCCTTCATGGTGTCATGGAAGCATACAGCGTGCCGTTGTGAAATGCAACTGTGATGAAGAGCAGGGATGCTGCACCCCCTCTTCCTCAGCACTCTATGTAGCCCTCTCTTGAGAAATCTGATGTACAATGCCTGCAGGGTTGGAAGACTATAAAAACCCCTGATTTTTTTCAGTAGAATATGTCTGTCTTAAGAAATTCTGCTTAAGCTTTGTGCTGAATGAATTGAGATGATATTCAGTACTGTGAATCATGGAATGGTTTGGGTTGGAAGGGACCTTCATGGTCGTGTGCTTCCAACCTCCTTGCCACAGGGTGAAACACCTTCCACTAGACCAGGTTGCTCAAAGTCCCATCCAGTCTGGCCTTGAACACTGCCAGATATGGGACAGCCAGAGCTTCTCTGGGCAGTATGTGCCAGGGCCTCATCACCCTCGTAGTGAAGAATTTTTTCCACCTATTTAATATACATCTGCCCTCTTTTGGTTTTAAGCCATTCCCCCTTGTCCTATCCCTACATGCCCTTGTGAAAAACTGTTCTCCAGATTTCTTACAGCCTTTTTTAGGTACTAGAAGCTGCTCTAAGGTCTCCCCTGAGCCTTCTCTTCTCCAGGCTGAACACCCCAGCTCTCTCATACTGTCTTCACAGAAAAGATTCCAGCTGTCTGATCATCCCTGCGACCTCCTGTGGCCTTGCTCCAACAGCTCCATGTCCTTCTTCTGTATCTAGAATTTACAAAATACTATTTTACTTTTAAAGCAATGAGTTTCTCCATACCTTCAAAATTTGTATTAGTCTGAGACTAGTTAATTTTGCTTATCTCTTTCCCTGAGCTGGCTGTTTTGGTAGAGCCAGCTGTAGACTGAGCCAGGCCAGGGATCTAGCTGTGCATAAATTCATGCTACTCTGTCCTGCCGAAGGAGTGCCAGAATAGAATGCCTTAGCAATTAACAATGCAGAATTTGAAAACAAGCCCATTTTACCAGCCATTTAAGCTAATAAGGAGGCAGTGGTCATTTCTAGCAGTGGCCGAAGTGGGTAACTAATAAATCACTGAAATTAAACCAGGGGTTTACCTTTCAGATACGTTACCATGCAGCTGAGCAGATCTGATGGCAACCAGATCTCAGTGGATTCCAGATCACGACAGGTTTTCTAAGTACACTTGTAGCACAAGTGAATGGCAATTTTGCCTAATTAGCTTGGTGTAGCGAGTTATCATTAGCTTGGCACAATCAGGTGTGATTAGCTTTGTCCTATGGCAGAACAAAAAAGCCATACTTCTTGCTTCCATTACTGTGTGAGCGAATGGCACAACCAGTCCTAACTAATGGTACGTTACACACTTCCAAGTACTAATTAGCCACAATTCACATTACATTAGCCTGTACCTTCCTCTGCTAGCTCTACATATTTGAATTCTTCCAGTAACTCTTTCCTAAAATCTTAAAAGTTGGATTCAAACACAAGGAGGGATAGAGCATGCTCAGGATTTTTACGTGCATTTTCAGATAGTATTAGAAATCCACAGATCATGGGCACTTACGGATCAAATATTCTCACATTAAAGTACTTCAAAATTCATTGCTGATTTGTGTGTAAATTGCACACAGAGCCATACTGCCTGTCAATATGTTATCAAGCTGAGAGCAAATGGCATTCTATGCTTTGAAGACTCATAGCTCTTATATCCCCTCTGTTACATCCCCCATCATCCCATTTAAATAAAGAACTTTATTGACCCCCTAGGAACTCCACAACAGATTCTTCCCCAGGCAAGACAAGGGATCCCAGATGATCAAGCAATGAGATGAATAGTTTCTTCCTTATTGTTGTAGAGATCTAAAAAATCCTGTGTTCCTTGATTCTTAGAATGTATCCCTGCAGGAATTGTTCCTAATCATGTATAACTAAGGAGTCATTTATTAGAATCTTTGAGGGCTAGCAACTTGAAAGTCAATGGCAGTATTGCAATTGCCACTCCTTAAGATGTGGCCATACCAACTGGAAAAACCTGTAACAAAATAAATTAGCTACAGAAATTTCACTGGTTGTTTTCCAGCAATAAAGTAAAATTATTTCATTTTTTTCCCCCCTTTCATCTGTTACATGATTACAGGGCAAGTACCATCTGTATTTGAACAGGCTTGGAGTCTGACTGGGGAGTCCAGGAGTTACCACAGCAGGCAGCCAGGTGTCTATCTTGGTATGATTCAGGATACAAGAAATAATATCCAACAAACTTGATAAAGTCTTAAGCCTTATGCATAGCTTCATGACTATATGAATAATAGCTTCAGTGAGAACCACTGTAATTGATTCTTGTAACTGAAATGTGAAATCTCTTGTATCTTATGGGGAATTCTGCTCTTCAGGTTTTTTTGTGCTTTCTCTTTCTGACAGAATTGGAATAGATCTGGACATTTCTTGCAATTCCAGATCCAGAGTCAATAGATAAGGTGGTCTGTGAAGTCAGGAGTTCCAGAAGATACCAGAGCTCCCTGTTATTTGGCATTTGCTCCAGAAGAATATTCCTGCAGACACAGTGATTACATAAGGACTCTACTATTTTTTTAGCATCCTTGTGGAATTTAGATAGGCCTAAACAAAATCAACACATTGTACATACGAACCAATAACAAAACACAAAAAAACACATCAGAAGACTACCGTCTTTTAGAAAACTCTAAATATTCCTGCTCTGTTATTGCAAACATCTAAACAAGTGTTTTTTTCTCATTTTGTGTTACCAGTCTCACTTGTCCTGCTGGTTGAGAAGTCTGCCTCTGATTAAGGGAGACAGAGAAGAATAAAATGAGAAAAAAACACTGGAAAGTTTATTGTCTAGATGTTTCTGCACATCCAGACACAAAAGAGGATCACTGCTGTATGTCTAAAACTTCAACCCCAGATAGCTGCAAATGCATGTGATGAAGATTATTGCTGTATGAAAAAAGTAGCTGTGCAAAGAAGGAAACCCCACTGTACCTCCATGGATTGTAGCTAATTCATGGACAGTTTTAATGCTGGAGACCCATGAGGTGAGGCTTGATTTCTTCTGCATGTATATGAGCAGGAGCTTGTGAAACCCAGGGCAAAATTCAGCTACTGCAAATTTGTCTTGAGGAAGGAGTACAGAAGCACAGATGGCAGCATTACTGCTGAGTCAGTAGGTAATGCCTGTGCCTTAGTCCCAGTTATAGACAGGCTGGTAGCTAAACTTAAAGAGGACTCACTGAGTGTCCTAGTGTTTTGTCCACAGAAGGTTTTTTGCCTGTGCTGAGTTTCACACTGCTCCAAATCTTGTAGTTAGCTAATTTAAATCCAGGTAAGTCCTTACTTGACAGTAACAATTACAACTGTGTAGCTAGTGAAGATTCCATAAAGTGTAATAAACTATTGCTAAATACAGTTCTACATTTAGCAGCCTTAAATGTGAGGTAATCATTAAGCATGCCTGTTAAAACTGTTTAGTATGGGGTTGTTATGATGTAAAAAAACCGCTCTCAGTTTCTACTTAGCTATGCCAGATAGGGCAAATTAATTCCGTATGTTGTATTTGCAAGGAACCATTCTCCTGGGAGCAGGAGAAGGAGCTATTCCTTTGGATCAAGCCACTAAAGGTGTACTGCAAGATAGATGAGTATTGCGTTGTTAAAGAAAATAACTAAAACAGCTGAAACATGGTGCATCTGAGTGTAAAACTCTCCAGTAAGCCTTTTTTGTGTAGTTCCACTTAAAGTCTATACAGGAAGTTAAAAAAGCACCAACACAAGAAGGTGGTGCTCTGAAACAGTGGTCTCCAAAATTTTTGCAGTGCACACCCCTATTATAAGTTATGTACATGTACTACCAAAGTTCTAATATTTTCTTCCCGCACTGCACCCCCTGGAGTGCGCACACCCCCTTTGGAGACCACTGCTCTGGAATAACATAATGGGCAGTCTTCTCAGAAATATTTTTCAGTATCTCATGCAAGAAAGATTCAAGAGAAGAACAACCCAGTTTGAGCTGAGGGGATCAATGATACTAAGAAACATCTTTAACATTTGCACACTAAAATATTCAGGAACTGTGAAGTACCATTATATTCTGGGTATGAGCTTTTTATGAACACAGACAAAAGACTGTTGCTAAAATTTGACCACAGGATTAAACCGAGTTTAGTTGTGCATGGTAGGATTCTGGTAAATGTGTTTGGAAGTAGGGTACCCTGGACAACCTGTAGAGTATCTTGAAGAACATAGAATTTCATCATTTTTACCATTCACAGGAATATAAACAGTTACCGTGCTTGCTTTCTGCTTTCCTGAAAATCCATATTCTGTTAGCTCAGTCTCTCTTACACCTTCAGTCTTGATATAGACGGCAACAGTATCTTCTTCATATGAACAACACTATTGAAATGTAATCAAATCCTAGTTACCCTGCTTTAGGAATTTGTCTCACTGCTGAGAATGCTGAGGACATAGTCTTTAATGACAATTATGCTTCTTTGTCCCTTTGGAAATACAAAAGTGATGTTCTCACACAAAGCGATGTTCTGAGAAACTGTGGAGTGAATAATGTGTGGGTTAGTGTTTTAACTTGTGACCATCCCAGACTTGAGTGCTGAAGCCTTTGAGCTAGACATAAAACACCTCTGACATCAGCATTTCACATTGATCCTCCACCCATCCCCTTGGCATGTGTGAGGCTCATTACAAGGTACCTAGTGTTCCCGACGTTGGCATGAGACCAAGCTGGTCTGTACTGACAAGGCTTACAGACTCTAAGGCATGCAAAGAAACAGGGAGAGTGAGAATTAGCCTCCTAAATCCGAGGATCAGGATCACTTTCTTTTGTGACTTTCCTATGCTTACAAAGAGGCAGGTGAGGAAACAGAGAACTTAGCCCTGGCAGCACAGCCCTGATGAGCTGAGGGGGGAGTGCAGAAACAAGCATAGGCAGACGTTTAAACCTGCTTGTCTGCTGAAGGCAGAGTACGTGAGGATCTGGATGTGAGTCAGTAACAGGCAGGAAAAGTGCCAGGGTTTGTCTGGAAGAATATAAAGTTGCTGCTTGGCTCCAGTCTGGAAGTCCTTATCCTGTATATCCAGTCTCTGATTGCTCCATCCCATCCCCCGCTGATGATCTACCCACTCTGCCGTCTGGGCAGTGAAATCAGTTGAAATTCCTTTTTCTGCCTGCCCCTGAGCAGAATCTTAATTCTGAGTGACATGCAACCTGTCTGTATGCATGCTGGGCAGACCAGGCCCAGCCAGTGGATTCCTGTCCCAGTGCTGCTGCATCATTTTGTGGGGAAGAAAAAATAATACCCCGATAAAAAACTCCAAGCCACTAACAGAATCCAAATTATATTAGTCTAAAATCCTATAGTGTATGCTAAAGCATATCATCCTCAGAATGGCACATAAACACTAGGTTGTATAATTCATAGAAATCACCAACTCGTCTATTTGTCAGAATAAAGCATCTATGGAAAAGTTATTCTCTGTTAAAAGCTGCAGGCTTTTTCATTAGGAACTGACACTTTATATATTTCTCATAAAAACTCTGGCATCTCCCACCTTTTGGCGCTAGTTTCTTTCTTTCATAATAATCTTGTGTGTTACATATGATACAAGAGATGGCTGAGTTTCAGTCGGATGCTTGTGAAGCACCAGTGGGCGATTTGCAATGAGATGATTACCTGTCAAACAGTTGATCCAATTTGTCATGCTCTATTGGGATTTTAATAAATGTGAAGGAGGGAAAAAAGTGATTTGTGTAGAGTCAGAATTGATCCAAACTTTCCTCCCCCCAGCACACTGCAAAAAACTCTGAACACTTCAGCTATTTTTATTTTTAATGAGAGAAGACCAAGCTATAAATCTCAAAACAAGATTCTTATCCATATTTAAGCCCAAGGCCAGTCAGGATATTTGCCTTTAGATTTTGGGTCATCCAATTACAGGAGGAAGAAGTTCACCATAACATTTAAGATTCAGATCATTTTAATATGTTCTAACATGGAAAGATACTTTTATTTGGGGTTTTGATGACAGAAAGGTCATGTTTTTAGTTTTGTCTGCATTTTTATAAGTGTCTTTTCTTCCAAAAGCAGTTTGAACTCAAGTTCTTCCTGGGACAGGAGCCTTGCTCCTGCAAGATTTCAAAGAGGAGGAAGAAATGGAGTATCTCTCTAACTAATCTAGCAGGGTGAGAGGGAATGGGTTAGTAAAGTTTTACATACATTTGGACAAACATCTGCACTTCTTGATGATTATCTGAAATGTTGTTCCAAACTTCTGAAAATATGTCTGGTACTTATCAACATCCATGAAAAAGTACTCGCTATTGTGTGAGATTTGGGATTAAAATAATAGCACAAAATCCAATGGTATTGTGACAGAGTTGTTAGATTTTCTGTAAGAATTAGAAAAAAGTCCTCACATACTGAACTAAAGCAAAGCCTTCCTGATTTTTTAACTCTCTTTCCTATTGCCAGTTACTTTCTGAAAATTATTATTTTAAAGTGAATGTGAAACTGACTGCACATAACTTGAGTACTTGGCATGGTTGCCTTGTTTAGACTTACCCTGCGTGAGAGCTGTGAATAATGTTATTGTCAATCTGTCACACCAAACTAAGCATTTCTCAAACATCTGGAATCTTTTTATTTCTTCTTGACCAACCTGTCTTCTGTGGGGCAGTTTTGTAGAGGCCATCAAAACCAGCAGCATCTCCTAAACTCCTGGCAAGAGCAGCTTCCACAAATGGGACAGGAACCTGTTCAAAACCTGCCTGCCTTAGGAGACGCAGGTTATGTTTACTGTGTCCAAAATTTTCCATGGCTAACAATTTTTTATTATCTGCTAAGGACTGATGTTGGCAGCACTTTGTTATGATGTCACTAGAAGAGCCCTAGGAATGATTTAGAAGCCAGGAGCTGTGAGTTATTGTTTAAGATACTCGGTTAGCTAGGTACTGTATTCTCCTCGCATTTGTCTACAAGAAAAAATGCATTTATGGGAACTTTTCCAGATTTCTCTTCATTAAAGTGAAGAGGTCACATTTTATATGCTGCTAAATAAAATAGTATATTACATTGCAGATTATTGTACCTAAGTGTGTGTACTTGGATGATACTTCACAGAAAGCAAATCAAGTGCAAGAGCTATAATTTGTTTCTTCCTGAGAGTCATCTTGGCTCAGCAAAGACCTTTTCTTTCCAAATGTTAAAGGTTTTGTGGAACATTTCTTATCTTGCATTCTCTGTATCATAATTTCAAATGCTTTTGGTTGACTGTTTAAACATAAATCAAAGTAAAGCTGGACAAATTTTGCCTAGCAAAGGCCTGGAAACCAAGTCCTACTGGATTAGAGCTTTAAAAGAGGCATACTTGGTTTTGTAATGTTCGACCTTCATGTGTGCTTCTGCCTCTTGAGTTTAATAGCCCCAGCTGTGTGTCCAGAGTACAATTAGACCATCTAATGGAGTTGTGACTTTGACACTGATCTCACACTTTGGGAGCTAAAAAAATGAGTTCTCTCCTTTGACACAAAAAAATCATGCGTGGAACACCCCCATCTCATATTTTAGGAATATTAGATGGCATAGCTTCACTTGGTATGAATAATTAGAGATTACAGGTAGGTAGTAAGCAGAAACACTGTTGAACTGCAGGAGTGGTATCTTCACCCAAAAGGGTAGGTGGAACAGTTTGGGGAAAGAGTGACCTGCCTGGCCTTATCTGCAGAAGCTCACACATTTCAGCTAACCACAGCCTTTTTCTTAATGGTTAGACAGAATCATAGAATAGTTAGGATTGGAAAGGACCTTAACATCATCTAGTTCCAACCCCCTTGCCATGCGCCAGAGCACCTCACACTAAACCATGTCACCCAAGACTCTGCCCAGCCTGGCCTTGAACACCACCAGGGATGGAGCATTCACAGCTTCCCTGGGCAGCCTATTCCAGTGCCTCACCACCCTTACAGTAAAGAAAAGTATCCCAAAGGGTTTGAGCCCAGACCAGAAGAATGTTCTGCATCGACCTTGCATTGGATGTAGTGCCACATGTATACTGTGCCAGTCCCGGTGCTTGTTTGATAATTCATCTATAACCATTTTTTTTTTTTTTTTCTGTGGCACTGATAACTTGTATTTGATTTATTTTTGCAGTGAAGTTGCAGTTGTCTTGTAAGTTCCAGCACAGAAGTCAGTTTCATTCCCTGTGGTTCTTACATCTTATCTAATATTGGATAGAGTATTTGTAGAAAATGGTTGCTTTCATTGCTAAGATAGAGTGGAACAATGAGGTGTGTTTTTAAAATAGCAGCTTCATAGAATTACTGAGTTATACGGATGAAGACACCTTGAAAGGTCATCTGGTCACCTATATGCCCCACAGTAAAATCAATTATAGATGCATTATTTTTGATAGATGTTTAACTAGGTTATTTTTTATGGTTTCTGAGAATGGAAACTCCACAGGCCCCAGTGCTTTGCTATTTATACAGTTAGAAAATTTCCATAATGTCTAATCTGAATCTTTCCCATTGCAATCAGTCCCCACTAGCACTTGCCCTCTCCTCAAATCTTACAGAATACAGATTTTTGTCATTGTAAAAGCTTTTGTGTAAGATTTTGTGTTTCTCCTCATGCACCTCTTCTTTGGCAAAACATAGACAGAAAATATGCATGTTGTTTAACCACATGGGTTTATATTTTAGTCTAGGTTTATATACCAAAAGGAAGAAAGGATCAGAGTGTTGGAAAGATTACATTAAACATCCAAGTGATAACTTATTTGCTATGAATTACTACCTCAGCAATACCTTGACATAGAGGTCTACAACTCATAGCACATGGGGCATTATTTAAGTTAGTGTCAGTACAACATGCAGCAGCATGCTTACAGACGTAAGTGAGATTGCAGCTTGGTAGCACTGAAAAGATCTGGTTCCTCACAGGTTTGTGTGCATGTTACAAAAACTGTTTCTGTTATATCTCTTCCTCATTGCTGGTATCAGGTTCACGGTGTTCCTGTAATTCTGTCTGATGGCTAATAATGTTGTTTAACCTGCAAATAACTAACTACATAATGCAATTCACTGTATTTTTTCCAGCAGCTGTAATTATTATTTGAAATGATTTGGGAGGTGAAAATAGGTGAAATTAAATGGTGGCAAGGCACAGGATGTGCTGGATTTATCTTCCAAAAGGGAATCAGCTGCCAGACTTGTACTCTTGGGAGTGCTAATGCATAAGTCAAGACTAAAGTATAGCTGAACTCCTTGGTACCATAGGACTTCATAATCCTTCAGAAAATCAGTTATGAAGTCATGTTTTTTTATGAGTCTGGGTATCTGGGAGGAGTTAAAATGTTATTTTTACTAGAGACTACAGATACTGGTATTTCATATACATGTCTTCTTCTCTTACATATGCAACTGCAAGTTTTAGCAGCTGCTAAGGTCCAGATTGCATCTACTTAACTTCAATTCTGGGTACCCAAAAATGACCACTTACACTACGTGTATTATGCACTGTAGTTCTCATGAGCCTAATCACGATACCCCTATTTACTTTTTTCTTTTCCTTTCTCTCCAGCATGCACCTTCCCCCATGTGTCAAGTTCACTCTGCAGTCTCATATCTCAATTGCCCTGGTTTAAGAAAATGTCATGTTGTGTTGGAGTCTAAGAATAGAAGGTGCTCATCAGTCAACATTTTTATAGTGTGCTAATCGTCACCATGGTGAGCTGATTTGGTACTCTGGATTTTGACCACTGCCTTGGTCAATCACTGAGCAGCTCTATTCATCATCTACCTATTCTTATGGATTTGTTTCCATCATGGCCATCTGGATTGAAAAAAAAAAGAAGGGAAAAGAGGACAAAAATCATCAAAATTCATGTCTCTAGTGAAAAGTATCCAACACAATCTGAATTTAATAAATGCTGCAAATAACTTACATTAAGAAAGAACACACATTTCCCCGCACAAATTCCAGTCTGGACTATGAATAAATATGTACTATGAAAAGATGAGGGAATGTGATTTTATCAAATAGAAGTTTTGTTTAAAAAAAAAAAAAGTCCCTAATTATTAAAAGAATGCTTTTCTTTCCTCAAAGGACTTAATGGGTGGAAAAGTTATGTTTTCTATACATTGACATCCTGTGCAGAAAAATTAACTTTGGATACAGAACTTTAGTGCTTACCCCTGTTTATTGTTATTCTAATTAGGAAACAGCAATGTTAACTCTGATTACAGCTGAAGTTACTGCTGTAGTCAAAGAACATCTATCCCAGCTGTATTATGAAAAATAATGTAATAAATACATTGGACAAAAGCATTAAGATACTGACACACTAATATTCTCGCATTCTTTTATGAATGTCTCAGTTAATTTTGAGGAGAAAAAGTCGTTGTAGTTAATCCATAAGTACGTATCAGGCAAGAATATGTATAGCCAGGTATATGTATAAAGTATGTATAAGGGAAGAATACAGATTCGCACACTGATTTCAAGCCCGTTTATTCGTAGCTACAACCTCTCATGCAGTATCATTTTTTCTAATTAACCTTGGTTTCCTATCTGCACTGAGGAGATCTGATGTGAATGCCACACGGAAAGGCTTTTGCTTCCTCAGTGCCAAAATTTTGTTCTGTCTTATCAGACTATGCAACAATTATCAGAAGCACTCAGTAGCAGGCGTATTTTCTTCCCTAGTGGATTGCTGTCTGTAAATTGATCCTTTCTCACTGGCCTCTATGTCTCAGCCATATTTGACATGAGATAAAGTTGATCAGATTCCAAATAATTTGCTCAGTTCAGTGAAAAATTCTTGCCATAGTATGCAGGTCTTTTTCTGGGATCTTTGGGAGTAATACAAGTATGTTGTAGTCCTGACTGAGCTGTCTTACCAGTCTGAGGGTGAGTCTGCCCAAGCCAGCGTTAGTGTCCATAAAGTCAATGCTACTGTCCCAAAGAACAATGTCTGTTTGAGTAAGAAAAATTCTACATATGAAGGAATAAGGGTAAATTTACAAATTAAAGTACATCCTTTGTGAGTGGGAGTGGAGGGGTGGATTTATGTCCAAGATTTACTGAAAAATACAGGAAAAGGCAGTGGCCTTAGGGAAGAAAATAAAAGGGGAAAGATCAGAGCATGACCTACTCAGGTCTAGCTCTATTACAAAACATAAAATATTGTGCCCCATTCACCGAATCACAATAGAAGTCTGGTTTGAAAAGCATGTCTGGAGGTGACGGTCTGTGTCTTGCCTGGATCTTTCTAGGGCCTTGTCTGGCCACGTACTGAAGCAATCAATGGGTGAAGATTTGTAGGAGGTACTCACCTTTCCTAGTTCACTTTTTCTTTTATCTCACTGTAAAAGATTATTTATTGAAATATTTTGGCATTGAGCTCTTCCTAGGTGCATTTTTTGCAAAGGGTTCTCAATTTAGATTTTCCTCAGAAGCGTTACAAATATAAGCTATTCAAGTTGTGGTTATGAAACCTGGTGGCAGTGAGGTCTGTGGACTTGTCTGCATGTTCTGGTTCAGCAGCAGGAACCAGGATGCATAAGCTCTGGTCATGGCTTGATAGCTCATCCCACCTTTTAAATGATTCTTTTTCCCAAGGGGTGAGGGTCAAGAAGTGTAATTTTTTAATGTGAAGGGAAAGTGTTTCAAAAAGAAATAATTGTAATATTCCTCCTTGAGGAAGAAGAAAATACAGTAGCTGTTCTCATCCTGCAGGTACTCCTGTGCTTGAATCTCAACATAAAGATCTTGAGTCTTCTGTGACACATCGATTATGATGGGATTTCACATCTGTCTACATCTAAGTGTGCTAGTAAGTGTTTGCAAAACCCAGGTATTAGTAATGAAGATTGCTGAAAATCCTTGTGCTGTGGTTCCTGAAGCTCGGGGAGACAGATAGGAAGAGGTATATTGAGGGTCTGTGCCCAAGAGAGACACTACAATTCTAAGCCTAAAAGAAGCCCAGTCCAAAAGAAGTATCCTGTTCTTAATCAGAGGAACCTGGATGTTCAGCCAGGATTTCTGGGCACACTGTAGAGGTGCTGCTACTGCCCTGGGGCCTAAAAATGTTATAGGAGCCTCAATGACATTTAAAAATAAGGAAAGGATAGAGTAACAAACAGCTTCATCCTGATGGTGTTCTTTGATGGCACAAACTCTCCTGGTGCTCCCTGAAAGCCCTGACAGCTATGCTGCTTCCCAGGATGCCATGGAGCTGTAGAGGAGGAGGCAGCATGATGCTGCTCTCTGTTGCTGATTTATGTTCTAGAATGTAATATTGCAATTAAATTATTGTGGAATGAAAATATGATAATTTTCAGTAGACAATGGAGTAATTGGACATTAGAGGAGGAAAATGAACTGTGACTGGGGCAGCAGTTTAGTACTGCAGGAAAATTGCAGTAATCCTAATGAGGTGCTAAAAAGCGAAATGAAAGCAGTCCCAGTCAGATAGTTGATTTAAAAACCCAGTTGCTTTAGGGCTTTCATGTAAAATGTATCAACCTCATTCTTATCTACAACACTTTATCTGTTATTGTCGACCACTGTCATGACTGTGTGAGCTTCACCGAATAAGCACAAAGACAAGGGGAAGTTGGAGTTATTTAAAAATGCAGTACTTTAAAAAATTAAAATCTTATTCAAGCCCCATTCAAGTGTAGACTCTGTTTTACTGTATTAGTTCTGAAAGTAACATGAAAAATTGAAGTAAACTGTGAAAGGCCTTGCTATTTCATGAACAAAACATATATACACAGGATATCTTCCAGCATGGCTGTGTAACTCGCAGATAAACATCATACTAAATATTCACCAAAATAAATCCACTTGTACATCAAGTACATTTGGCTGGCATGATATATAGGGCATTCATACAGAGGTGTGGCTTAAAGGCATTAAGGCATCCTAATTTTCAGCATTTAGCCTCACTCCATATATAATTTTAATTTGTTCCTACCATGTTATCTGATGGCTGTTTTTAAAAAAAGGTTTTCTCAAGCAATAATATTCCTAGTTCCAGTCTGATCACTGAATTCACGCTAGACGCATGAACTAGCAAAGCACATATACGTTTAATTGTACCTATGCAAACAGACTGATTGAAGTCTTGTGTGGTTGGAGTTGGACACAGCAGTGTTTCTACAGGATCTGCCTAACCTGTTTCTGGTTGAGAAAGTGTAGGAAGGTTGAGAGAATGAGGGAGGTTGATGGTTTAGAACTCAAAAAAAGGAATTTCAAGGACTGGGCTTTGCTGCATTATATTAATTACTGCAAATAGTGAGATGAAAGGTGTGTTCTCATTTACTAGGTTTGGAAGAAAATTAAAATCAGGGCATTGAGTCTGCACATTTTCCACACTCCATGTATAGAACATCCCCTGGAAAATTACTTTTTAATTCAAAAGAAGTGCTAGTGGACTGGCACTGAATATCATGATGCCAGAGAAAATCTGAGAGCTTAAGTGTAGTATGTAGACAAACCAAGTGAGAAAGTGGCTGAACTTAGAGGATTATGGTGTAAACAGAAAATCACCTCAACTGTCTCTCCCTCCCAGTGATTTCCTTAGCTTCAGGGAGACAAAGACTAGATGTACTATACCACCGAATACCAGGCTGCCAGTTGTCATTCTGACTCAGCAGAGAATCTGCTGCAGCAGCATCTGAGACTGTTTCCGCGATGGTGCGAGCCTGACATCTACTGTGTGCTGCAGCTCAGGAAGCAGCCAGCTGCATAGGAGAGAGTGCTTTCAGAAGAAAGGTGCTCTCAAAGAAGTGACACCAAAACCTCACGAATTATGATGTAACTATTTCCCTTCATCTGAACTCTTTTTTTCTCTCTTCCTTCTGAGCCAAGAAGTATTTCTCAGGTAAATGATGAATCAGTGCTGAAGGGTTTATAATGATTACAGACTGTGTCGTCACTCAGTAGTGTTTTCATAGATGTGAAGTACTGAAGGAACCACCGACCAAAGCTGAATGTAACTTCAAATCCACAACTGGAAAGTGAAACAAATTAAAAAAGAAAGAGGTTATTTCAGTCTGCACAAAACCTATTGACATCTATGACCAGTGAGCCAGAGGATACAGTGACCCAAAAGAGGTGGACCTGCCTGACCCTTGAGTTCTTCGCTGGCCAAGGACCTAGAGCTAGCTAACCAGAAACACACTGTATGCTGGATTTGAGATCACAGGGAAGCTATCTGAACCCTGCTGTAGTTTTTGAAAATGCTGCTAATTCTCTGTGATATCTTCAGTAAAAAGATACTAAAAAAATTTAGGGCGAAGTGTCCAGCTCACTTCCAAAAATAAACTGTGAGATAATATTTGCAAAGTCAAAGTTTAATGCAGAGTTCAAAAAGCACTTAGGCATACAGGGATACACAGTGGGCTCAAAAGAGGGGCTTGGATCCTAACTTCTTCTGAAGCCTTAAAATTGTTTTAATATACGTGATTAAAGTTCCTAGATACTCTTGAAATCATTACTTGATTATTTAGCTAGGCATTCAACTTCCACCTGGAATTCAGTTTTTTCCCACCTGGGAACAGAACATAATCATGGAAAAAAAATAGGCACCTCCACATGCTGACTCATCCCCATAAATGTGTGGAGTTTAGGATGAGATAAATTATTCTGTAGAGGTTCTTACCTTTTTCCATTGGCTGCAGAGAGTAGTAATTGTGTTGACTCGTATATGCCACTCATGTTAAATAACCTTATATACACCACCCCCGCCCTCACTCCAAAATTGCTAACAAAAGAATTGATCTGGTTGCTCACTGTCAGAATAAGGATCGTTGAATCGGATGATTTCCTAGGTATCCTCAAATGATACAGAACATGGCAGTCCCTGAAGAAAGAGATACTCTTCTGAAAAAAAACACTACCACAGACCCATATGCAAAAGTGAGGAAGAAAAAATCTTATAAATTGACTTAGATTTTATTGCCATGAAAGTTAAAGAATTCTGTGAGCACCACCAAGCTAGGACTCTGGAGCAGCATATGGTGGACAGCTTCAAAGCCTCAGCCTTCAGGTTCATCTTCAATGCTAAGGGCAACCTGCAAGAGTGGCATGTAGCGCTCCAGTTGTGCCTGCTGGGATGAAGAGGAGTAAAGTAACTTTGGTATTTTGGCCCAATTTATGTTAAAATCTTAGCAGAGCAGAATAGCATCTTGACATATACATTACTGCTTTGTTTGTAAGAAGTCATCTGAACATACTGTTCCTCAAACCTAATCCAGACTATAGCACAGCACCTGCTGCCATTAATCAGTTCTGCTGTTTTCATAGATGACACTGGGAATAACCTTGACTAGGTCATAGTTCCCCAGACTGATACTTTATGGCACAGGCCTAATGATTCACTTTGATAATTTTAAATTAATTCTCACTTTTTTTCCCCATTCTCTGATTCAGTTTTCCACTTTCTGGTAACTGTCTTACACTTTTATCTCGATCAATAATGTTGTGACTAGTCAGAGTACGCGACAGATGACAACATCTTTGTTATTTAAGGAGGTCTCTTATGACATGGGACCATCTACTAAGGGCATTTTCTAAAAAAAAAATAAAAAAAGAAAGCTTTTACTTTATAATATACTGCAGATGCAGATGGAAAGTGATGTATTATGTGAAGCACTAAACAAAGAAATAAATAACCAGCTATAGGAATACTTTTTTCCTTCCTGTCACAAAGCAATCTAAATTTTAGTATTTATTCTAGAAATGTCCTAGCCTTTTAGAAGCAAATTATGCATGAAATAATGCAATTAAAACTGAAATAAAAGATTTAAATGCAGCCTCTAGAGGCATCGAATGGCACCACACTGTCTCACTCTTTACTGCCTCTTAAAATGAATGCTCAATTTATAGGAAAACCTTTCTAGTCCTGGCTCTTAGAATCCTCTCATTTTGATGGCACTAATCGTAATTCAGTTTCCTATGCCATGGGAACACGCCAATATTTCCTTCATGGTTCAAAATGAACAAACAACTCCATGACCAAAAACAACCTTATTGCTTAGTGCAAGGAAGAGTGTCTTAAGTCCTGTTTTCTCGACTGGCTTGTTACAGCTTTTTAAGAAGATATTCTACTATCCCTCAAGAGACTCCCAGTTAATACTTTTGTCATTGACAACCTTGGGAATGACACTTGGAAAATCATTAATGGCAGCACTGTGAAGTGAGGGATCTTTGGAAGTGGTGGATGCCATCTTCAAAGCTGCTATAAATGTTATGACTCTAATACGATCAATGGTAAGAGTGGAAAAGACACACACATTTGCAGTGATGCAACAACTTGCAGAGACCCTAAACTACTACGTTTTTTCTCTTCCCTCACTCTAAATTGTGAAAGAGTTTTGATGACAGACATTCAACAGTCAGAAATACCAGCAAAATAAATGAACTTTTTTTCTAGGGATTCGCTGGCCAAAAACAATGGCTTCACAACTGATTTATTTTGGGAAGGAAAATTAATGGTGAAAGAGGAAGGGGTTAGGTCAATCTTCAGTTCACAGAGCTTAATAAATAGGTTATATTCATATACTGGCAGAACAGGATTGTAAATAACTTCATTAAAGTCTCTCTGACTGTAGTAAACTACATTGCATAATCACAGAAATTGATTTTCTCAACAAGAACAGAGATCAATCCATGGAAACTTCTCCCTCTGACTGTGAGCAATGAAGGGATATCATGACATCAGAATAACCTTAGACAATGAATTTGCACTGAAGAAAATGCTGTTTGAGAGGATCACAGATATGTCTTTGTCAGCTTGAATAGCTGAAATTTTGCAGAGGAACATCAAGATTTGTTGTCACACTATTACTGTGGTACTGAGTTTCTAAGAAGCAATCTCACAAAATCTCAATGACACTTTAATGAAAACCAGCAAATCAAACAGACCCCTTAGCTGAAATTTTTCAGAGCATATTACATGAGAAGCCTAAAATAAATGCCATGAACGTAGTTGATATTTGAAGTAGCCCACGAAGTCAGATTTTGCCAGTTTCCAGCATAAGGAAGTGGTGTATTACCTGAAGACTTGCAAAATGTTTACAACAAATGGCATGCTGTAAACGTGGTTGTTGGACCCTGCAAGTCCTGATTTACCACAGCCAACAGAGTTTCTATGTGTGTGACCTGCTGTCAGTGATCCAGAAACTTGCTTGATCATGTACCCACATGGTGGGGTAGTAGGTCACTGCTAGCAGCAACAGTTCACTGCAAGTTTGGTCAGGTTCCAGTGTCCTGTAACTTTCGAGCATTGTCACATGATCATTTAAAGCTAAGGTATACAAGAAAATGACAGAAGCAACATTTCACATTGCAGAACAGCTAAATCAGCTTGCCCTTTGTCATACCAATAGGCACATGTTTGCTAAGTGTTGGTTTAGCTTGTGTTGACAGAGAAAACAGAATTAATTTTTCAAGGGGTCCACTTTTTTAGCAATCTGCTTAAAATAGTTTAAGTAATTGACCTATTGCAAATGTTCCAAAATGAACACTTTAATTATTAAGTATAATCTCTTACACTGCTGTTAAATTAGTATTTAAGGATAGACATTTGTACAAAATCCTCTAAAGAGGGGAAGTTGAGGTTAGGTATAAGGAGGAAGTTCTTTACTGTGCGAGTGGTGAGGCACTGGAAGAGGTTGCCCAGAAAAGTGATAAATGCTCCATCCCTGACAGCATTCAAGGTTGGACAGAGCCTTGGGGAACAGGGTCTTGTGTGAGGCATCCCTGCCCAAGGCAGGGGGGTTGGAACTACATGATCTTAAGGTCCTTTCCAACCCAAACCATTGTATGATTCTATGAAATAAGACTACCAACACCATAATTAGGGTCTTTTAGACCTAAAAGTGCAGTCAGTCATATTAACATATTAGCCACATGCTAGTTAATATGTTCCAGGTAATGTATTTAAAAGTATGATGAGGGCAACACACACAGCCTTTAACATATGAGAAGTTAAGCCTTTGACTCCTGCATGCAGTTTAACCTTTGCTCAGACAACATTTTCATGACCTATTAATTAGACTATTGCCTCGTATACTTTTTCTTCTTGTGAAAAAGTCCCATAAAGCTGCAGGTCCTCACCAGCAGGAGAATCTACAGTGCAAAAAGCCAGCATCAGGTACAGGTTTCTTCCCAAGCTGCACAGAACTTAACCCCCAGCCCAAAGCTAATGGCAAAACATCAGTAGTGTCAAAACATCCCTAAATCTTGTAGAAGAGAGGGAACAAAACAGACCAAACAAGATGATCTGTGTTACATAGATGGTAGCACAGAAGGGATTAGGCAGAGGATAAGATGTATCTAAACATCAGGCATAACAAAACATCTGGAAACAAGGTGTTCTGGTTGTAGATATGGTTGCAGACAACAGCACAGCATGGGTTAACAAAAAACATTGTGACTGAAAGCATCTGTAAAAAAGAATAATTTCTGTTACTGCAGACTTCAGAATAGGCCAGTATAAAACCTGTGTGCTAGATAACCGTTATTGGCACGTGGTGGTCCCCCATCACTGGCCTGTGGAACCAAAGCAGGAAAAATGCCAATAAGAATCTGGAGGTCATTACAGACACATCCAGATTTGTTGTGTAAGTGAGTGGTACGGACAGAACATAATAATGAGAAACCTGATTTATAGAGCATGGATTGCTCTACAAGGCAAGTATGCAGTGCCAGAGATAAGATATCTTGTAGATGCTTAGTCAAAAAAATATGTGTATAAAATACCAAAGCAGACCATATAGTCTGATGGTAGAGTTTGATGATGTCTCAAGAAATGGGATGCTTTACAATGACTCATATCATAAAAATGAATCACAATGTACCAGCAGCTGTTCACATTGGCAGAATTATGCTTACTTGCCTTAGATATATATTAAAAATACAGAAGTAAACTGCCAGATAGGAATAATTGAGAAGGTAGAAGAACCTACAGGGTTGGGTGGTGTAGGTTTATGAAGAAGTTTCTTCTCTCCTGAATGGACTAAAAGCAAAGTCCATAAATGTGTGGGGATTTGGTGGGTCACAAGCAAGAAAAAGTCTATAGTATTTGCAGCCAAGGTCCACACAAGAAACAGGATTACAGAATACAGTCAATGCTGAGACATTACTAGCAGCATTTCCCTCCTCCCAGTTTTCCTCCAGAAATGTTGCCTTGGTATTTTCCACAGTAACTTGAAGAGTCCCAGCTAAACTGAAATAAAAAGTAAAAAAGCCCCCCAAAATAAAGGAGAAATGCTACAGTCTTTATACATACAAATATTTCAACTATTGAAACATATCCAGGTAGCTTAGGTAGCAATGCAGCTAATGAGTGCTGTCATGGAATAAATAATAATTGGAAGCAATGTCTCTAAAGTATGAGATTTTTTTGTTGTTATGATCAAGACTATCTACTTTTTTTCTGAAGAAACTTCAACTGTTTTGAATAGATGTAGAAATGAGACTGATGCAGTCCTTGCCCAGTATTCCAGACTGTGTAGTGATTTAGTAATTAAGATGTTAGCAGCCATAGTAGTACCCAGGGCAACTACTTGGGGTTTCATACGTAATTCCAATATCACTACTGGAGTCATCACCAATGGCAAGGCATTTTTCACTTAGAATTCTGCTGGTCTAGTAAGAAATTGCTAATGTGATTGTTTATTGGAAACAATTCAGGATCTGCCTTATGTGAGCTGAAGTCAATAACTGTCTTTTCACCAATCCTATGAACAATTGTTCCTTACAAAGCGAAGGAAGATATATGCTCATTGAAGATCACCATTTCTGTCCTGGGTTATCAGAGCTATTTGTTATTTTGTGATGATGTGTTTCGGCATTTCTTTTTTGAATCTTTGAGGCACAAGTGGGTTCTGAGAAGAGTCCAGAAGAGATTATACTATCATAGTATTATTACTACTATTTGATACTAGCTGTAAATATTGGTGTTTCTGGCTCTAAGATCTCCTTTTGAAACATAAGCACATACTAATAATAATTATTATCATAATTACTATTACTTTTACTCCTCCTCTTCTTATTTGTATTATTACTCCTATTATTACTATTTCTTCTACTGTTGTAACCTTCCACAATGATCTCATTGTGCTGGGCACTGTACAAACCTCAGCAGAAATCATCAAACTTCTTCTGCAAATGTAGGTGCTTGGCAGCCACAAGCATACCACAGTTCTTCTTGCCATGAAAAACCCTGGACAGTCCTAGGGGCACTGCACAGAGGTTGCAAAGATCAAATACACTTTGTCATTTTCTTTGTCATAATCATTAATTTTTTCCATATTTTAAATAAGAATTTCCAATACTTTTTGTAATGTGTCTCAGGTGTTTTGCAGTAGCTGAGCAATGGCTGCTTGAGAGCATTCACAATATTGTCCATTGTTTTGACTGGACAGATCTGTGAAATCTCCCCATTGTTTCATGTTCCCTCAGAGTATGCATTATGAAAACCCAGGAGCACACCGCTTATTTAGATTTTTTGTTTTGGTCTGTTGTGATTCATTTTGTATTGAGTCATCCCAGGATTTAGAATCAGGGGCATTTTCAATTTATAACAATTTGTGTTTCATGTGGGTTTTTTATAACAAAGAAGTTTTCACTGTCCTTTTAATATTGGCTTAAAAGTTTGAACCACTTTCCTGCTAATTTTCAAACTTTTCCTCCATATGTGTTCCTGTCTTCAAGTGCAACTGTGACATTTTCTATGCATTTAATATTAAAGGTCTATTATAAATATAAATAAGTCTTTATCATATCACTATTTAATGTGGATGTGGATTAGTGTCTCTAAAACACATGCGAACTTGCCCTTTCAAAGCAATTATCTTATGAGGCATTTCAAAGATTGCCTTATTTTTACATAATGCTGAAAACAAGTATCAGGCTGTGTGTGTCTGAGCAAGACCTAGAACTTTATCCCTATGCAGCCAGTAGGTGTGTTTACACTTCTCTAGATAAAGCTTCCTTATGCATTCTGCCATGGCGTGTTTAGCTGATTGAGTTATATTCCAGTTTGAGTTTAGAGAGAGTGAAGCAGGAAAACGAAGAGCAGGAAAGAGAAATAAAATAAGGAAAGGAGTGAATTACAGTGGGTGACAGTACACAGGAAGACATCAAAGTCTGCTGGGAATCAGCCAGGATCATGCTTCCTGTTCTCAACATTAGAGCTGGAAGGTGACTTAACAGACAGGAACCTGAGTTGTTATTTTCTTGTAAAAAAATTTGCTGTGGGTTCAGCAGTAGCAGTAATTTTTCTCCTTCTTAGTAGCTGGTGCAGGGCTGCGTTTTTGACTTTCAGCCTGGGAACAGCGCTGATAATGTTTACTCTGTAAACTCTGCCCAGTAATGTTTACTCTGATCAAGGACTTTCTGAGTCTCATGCTCTGGCAGGGAGGAGGGGAAGCCGGGAGGAAGCAGAGACAGGACACCTGACCCAAACTGACCAAAGAGGTATTCCATAACACAGCACATCATGCCCAGGATGTAAACTGAGGGCAGTTACCCGGAAGGGCTAGATTGCTGCTTGGTCAGGCTGGGTATCGGTTGGTGGGTGGTGAGTGGTTGTATTCTTTTCCGTTTTTATTTCCCTTATCATTATTATTATTGGTGGTAGCAGCAGTGGTTTGTATTATACCTTAGTTACTGGACTGTTCTTA